>UCOH01011646.1:3137-31120 GCA_900474275.1 Synergus japonicus | reverse complement strand
GTCCGACATCCCGAAACAATATTTTGTATATGGCTCGTCAGCCATCCAAACCTTTTCGTCGCGAGTGTGGATTACAAGTCCAAATCGTTTTGCAGAATCCATTCCTAGGACAAATACGTCAGTTAAACCCGGAGCTATTCTTACTGGACATTTATGAGTTATCCCTCCTAGAGTTACTGGAATTAGTGCTATACCCATGACAGACTCTAAATTACCGTTTGCCATTTTGACTAATCCTTTTCTTGAGGAGTAAAGCGGGAAATTACCAGCGCTTATTATTTTCAGTCCGTTCGCCCCCATTAAAGTTTTCGAAGACCCTGTGTCTAACAGAGCATTTACGCATTCGCCTAGTATTTCGACCTGGATGTATGGTCTATTTGCCTTGATATCCTTCAGTTCGATTATGAACTCCTTATCGTCGCATTGACTATACTCGTCAATGTTCATGATACTCTGATCATCTAAATCAGGTTCTCCTATTTGATCCTTACAGAATGTATAACCATTCTGGTTATTTAAATTATCGGGAAGATTAAGTATCTCCTCGCTTACTTCGTTTGAGTTATTTTCAGACGATTGATTAGATCTGATAGACTTGCTATCACAATCATTTATTACGACTGGATTATTCTCAGTCGATAATTCATTTACTTGATTAAATGAAATTATATCTTCATTATTATTTAATTTGACTGAGTTATTTTCAGTCTTCAACTCATTTAGTTTAGTTGTCTTAATCGGGATTTCTGTCATCTTATGTTTTAGTTTAGATCTTCGGGTTTGTCTAGGGAAGAAGGGGGCAGCATCAACCCGAAGCTTGCTCTCCCTTAAAGGTTTCCCTGACAATAGTCTGAATTACAACTACTCCTGACTTGATCATCTTTACCGCAGTTGTGACAGAATTTATGCCATTTCTTAGGGCATTTCCTCCATTCATGATCTTTTGCTTTACAATTAAAGCAAGGTGGTTCAGACTTCGGTTTTATTTTTGGCTTCACGCCTTCCACAGGATTACTCCTCTTGAATGTAACAGATGATGAAGATCTGTTATTCCTATTATCGCCGAAAGTCTTCCTATTAGTAGTAGGTGTTTCCTTATTAGTATCCTTACTAATTTTAGTTTTATTATCATAGGTACTGCGCCTATTATCTTTTATATTTATCAGGCTCAATAATACTTTGGCCAGCTTATCGATATCAGAGTCTGAGCTCTGCTCTTTCTTTGAGTTCTTGTTTGAACTCTTCGCTTTTGGATTATAAGCGAATTCAGGGAAGAGTAAATCTTCCTTTCTCGAGGAATCCAAGTTCTCCTCCATGGTACTCAGTGTCCTTTCCGCATCAGCTGCTAGAAACGCTAACCCATTATAGTCGAAGAACTCGTGATGCCTTACTAAGCGTTTGATGTCAGAACGGAGATTAGTATATGCACGATCCATCTGCTCTTGAATAGTTACAGGCCTTGTAAATCTCCTAAATAGGCCTTGCATGCAGATGAGATAATTGGATGCTAGTTCATCTTTACCTTGTCGCCTAGATGCGACTTGCTCATCCAATTGCCATTGGTAGTTTAGATTACCAAATTGGGCACGAAAAGCTGCTTCACGGGATGAAACTTTAACGTCCGTAAGTGCTTTGGAAGGTTCGCTTATATGCGCTTAAATCGAAAGAAGCCAATATTGATCTAATCACATGAAAAAATTAGATTTGTCGATTTTGTAAACTGCGAAAGGGGAATACGATTACCTATACAATGCCGATTTGCTTTCTTTGCGAAAAATTATTAGTAACAGTAAATGCTCTATATTTTCACCTAAAAATTCATCACGAACAAGCGAGGATAGTTTATTATAAATGTATTGAGATCGGTTGCCATTGAAAATTTAAAAATTGGTCCTTCGGACGGAAACATTATACTTCTTATCACAATTTATCATAAAATTTACCTCCTGACTCTGCTTCCATGTCTTATGAAATAATATAGAGTCTTCTATAGAATTAGAAGATGTTATAGATGATGAACAAATAAATAATGTAAATGTTCATAACACTGATAATAACTCTTCTGATTTGGAAGTAGAACAAATTACTGACAATCAGAATAATTTTGAGGATTTACAAAAAGTTATTGAAAATGAGGCTTCCTTATTTGTTTCTAAACTTTACGCAAATCTTTCTTTACCAAGAAACCACGTACAAACCGTTGTTAATGATTTTAAGCGATTGTTAGGAACTTTCAATTTTATTTGAAAACCAGTTATTTCTCAGGCGTTAGAACACGTAGATTCAGAAATTTGCTCAAAACTAACTTCCCTACATAATAATCTTTTTTCTCCTTTCTCAAATTTGTCCACGGAGTATCGTATACTAAAATTTTTTTCCGAAAAAGGATTTTTAGTTGATGCTATAGACAAAGCAATTGGTCGTCGATCTGAAGATAAAAGGGTTAATGGAGAGCTGCAAAACATTCCTATAACGGTTTACGCAAAATTTCTTCCAACTCGAGATATTTTTAAAAAATTTGTAGAACTCCCAAACGTTTTCAATACTATTGTACAATATATGAATGACTTAAAAACTGAAGATAGAGTTTTGGAAAATTATATTCAAAGAGAGTTGTGGAAGAAAAAGCGAAGTCATTATGTAGAGAATGACGTTGTGCTCCCTTTGTACCTACATTGTGACGATTTAGAACTTAATAATGCTTTAGGATCCCATACAGGTATTCAAAAACTGTGTCCAGTTTACGTTAGTTTAGCTTGCCTACCCCCAGAGTTAGCATCTTGTTTAGACAATATTTTTGTCACATTAATGTTTCATTCCAACGATCGTGAAGAATTTGGTAACGCGAAAATTTTCCAATGTTTAATTGACGAATTAAATTATCTTGCTGAAACAGGAATTCTAATAAGTACAGAGACTGGTGAAGAAATCCGCGTATATTTTGTATTCGCTGGAATCTTGAGCGACAATTTGGGATTTCATTTGATTTTAGGTTTTGTAAAAGGTTTCAATGCAAACTACTACTGTCGTTTCTGTAAGAATCATAAAAAAGGTTGTCAAAATAATAGAATAACAACAGAGGATTTTAGAAAAAAAGATGAATATTTAATGGATCTAGCTCAAGATTCAGTAGGAGTTGTCGAAAACTCCGTTTGAAATCAGGTGAAGTACTTTCATGTATACGAAAATTATTTTACAGACATATTACATGATCTTGATGAAGGCATTGCTGTATACGATATGGGACATATATTGCATTACTTAACAATTATTAAACGCTATTTTAGTGTAGATCTTTTAAATAGTAGAATGTTAGGTTTTGATTATTTAAAGCATGGATTAACCAATAGACCTCCAGCGCTGTCCAATGATGACGTTCGCAAGAAACATTTCTCTTTCACCGGAAGTGAAATGAGAAATTTTGTATTAACATTTAGCATGCTTGTAGGTAATCTTGTTTCTTTAAATGATAATGTGTGGTAATTTTATTTTATACTCCGCAGAATATACGACCTTGTGTACGCTAAGGTAATTCAAAAGTCAGCGTCAAAATTACTTGGTTCTCTCATTCGCGAACATAATTCATTATATGTAAAGCTCTTCAATTACACACTCAAGTCAAAGCACCACTTTTTGTACCACTACAATTTTATTCTGCTCCAATCAGGACCTTTTCCGTATTTTAGTAGTAGCAAATATGAATCAAAGCACAGCAAACCAAAAGAAAGCGCAGTTTCAACAAAATCTAGACATAATATTACAAAAACTTTGGTTTTGAAACAGCAACTTCAACTTTGTTACCGCCTTATCAGAGGTGAAGGTTTTTCACTACGATTAGAACAGGTAATGTTTCTGAATGCGCTGAGTATCAATCATTTTTCAATAAACTGCCAGATTATTTTAAAACGTGCTCAGTATTTTCGTGGGTTGAGTTTAAAGGCACAAAGTATGAACCTACGTCCTATGTTATAATTGAAAGTGATGATTATCCAATTTTTGGAATTACTAAGTACGTTCTAATTAATGCATTTAATAAAATTTGCTTTCTATGCAAGTTGCTGGAGACAGTGAATTTTAACATAGATATACATGCATATTCTGTAAAATTGACAAATGAATGGTCGTGTGTCGATATGGATTCATTGTCAGATCCATTTCCAGTCGTATTTGCTAAAATACCAAAAGGTGATATGTTTGTAACTTTGATTCATGCTTTATAAAGATATGAAAAAAGATGTCTTAGTCGATTTTATGTAGGCTCTTTAAATTATTAAAAAAATTCGTTTTATTTTGTAAATTTTTAAGTTTGTTTGTAACTTTATGATGTAACTTGTACAAATTTGTAACTTTTATATATGCTTCTGTAAAGTTGTTCAAAAGATTCAGTCCATTTAAAATTGCCTCTTTAAATTAATAAAGAAATTTGTTCTATATCATTAAATAGGTTTTATTACGACTGCTCGACCATCCTTCCCCCCACATCATTGGACCCTTTTTAACTAGAAAGAATGGTTATTTTTGCCAGAATATCTTACTAGAATAGGTGGTTATATTAACCAGAATATAATATTCCTAAACTATCAGAAAAATGTCTAGTAAAATATTCTGGTTATTCTTACCAGAAATTCGTGTTACAATTACCAGAAAAAATGATTAAAGTAACCAGAATATGATTAATCAGAAACTTCTAATACTTTTAACCAGAATAAATAGTTAGGGTATATTTAACACTTTTTTCTAGTTAAAATAACTAGAATTCTAGTTATTTTAACTAGTTTTTTTTAGTGTAGAGTGGTGTTACCCTTAAAACATCGCAGCTGGTCGCATTCGTAAGTGAATTGAAAGCAATAAATAATCGTACGTTTATGACATAATTAAAAAAATTTCTTACAATTTTCCAAGCGGGATAGTAGTGGACACCCGTTGCACGATAATCCTTCGAATTTTTTCAGCCTTCCCATAAAAATGACGTTTTCACTATTAAAACGATCTAGTGGTTTCGTTTACTTCAGAACAGCTGTTTACTTTGGATGCATGGGCAAAGCAAACAGTTTTGCCACACATACCAAATATTACGCGAAGGCAAAAATGAGTGTCTTTTTGCAAAATTAAAAAAATGAAAATGAGGGACATATCGTAAGTGCCCTGGGGACAGGGACAGTAGTGGACATTTTACCTGCTTTTAGGTCTGCCATTCAGTTCTAAATTGATTTGCAACATTAATAAGTTTGAATATTAGCAGATAATACATCATTTTAATATAATAATCAGAAAAGTTGCAAAACAAAATAGTAAAAATATGTTTTTTGACAGGGGGACATGAAAGTTATCTTTTGTTTGGAATAAGCCATAAATATATTGTTTGTCTAGTTACGCCGGAATTTATTGTTACTCTGGGAAAATTGCACAATTGGTTAATATCATCATCAGTAGGAGAATCTTCAAATAGCATTTTACCTGGTAAGAAGGAGTTGATTGGTACGCATAGAATGGCATTAACATTTCAATGCCTTTAAATGCGTACTAATTGCATTTTTGTCCAAAATACCATCGAATGCCCATTAAATGGCATTGAACCGCATTAAATAATCTTGAACCGCATTAAATGGCATTGAACCCATTTTTTAATTTGTTCTGTAAAACGCATTGTATGGCATTGGAGCTGGAAAATCGTTTAACCGCATTAAAAGACTTTAACTAAATTTTTTGCAACGGCATTATCAAGTAGGGCTTCACATATGTGGGCATTTAAACGCATTAAACTGAGGCTAGTTTTATCCAATAAAGCGCATTCAATATTTCAATGGTATTTCGGACAAAAATGTAATTAGTACGCATTTAAAGGCATTAAAATGTAAGTTTTTTTTAATGCCATTCTATGCGTATCAATCAACTGCTTCTTACTGGGTAGTTACTTATGCCACAATATATCTATCTATCTATATTATAAAAAGATCTCGCCGCCGCCGCTGCCAGCGCCGCTGTGTCAGGAATTGAGAGGGGTCACATGACCCCCTAAGAGGAAACGGGATCCTACATGAGGACCCACATTGTAATAAAAAAAAAACATTGAAAAACATAGACCCCTTTAGATCACGTGACCTCCAAGAGGAAACGGGACCCCTCATGAGGCCATGACGTGACTCCTCTCGATCACGTCACCCATATATATATATATATATATATATATATCATGTGACCCTATCAACTACGTGACCCCCTTCGATCACGTGACCTCATGAAGTGATTTTAATGGGGTTTAGGTAAGGTTTAAGGTTAAGTTAGGGTCTCAAACCCAAAGGACCTCATAAGACCACTATTAGACTACCATAAAACCCTATAAGATCCCAATAGGACCAAATTAGGTTAGGTTAGGGTAGGTTTAGGGTTAGGTTAGTTCCACCTCCATCACAAACGATCATGTGACCCCATAACGACACGCCCCTTTTGACCCCTTTGAAACCGCACCCCTTTTGAACCCATTGATCAAGTGACCCCTTAATTTCACCGCTTCCGCTGTATCAAGAATCTCATTAGAACCGCATAAGACCATCATATGAGCAAAATGAAACACTATAAAGCCCCAAAAAAATAAAAATTCCATAAGACCCCAAAAGATTACCATAATTCCTCATAAGACAACATATAACTTCCATAATAACCCATAAAACCCAAATAAGTAGTCCCTGAAAATCTCAAAAGATTAGGTTAGGTTAAGTTAGGGTCTCAACCCCGTAGGACCAAAGAGACTACTATAAGCTACCATAAAACCCCATAAAACCATAAAACGTTCATTAAAACCTCATGAGACTCATATAAAATCCCATAAGGTTTAGGTAAAGTTAAGGCTTCGGTTAGGGTTCGGATCTCCATAGGACTCCATAAGACTACTAAAAGAATACCATAAAATGCCTGTATAAAACGCTCATAAATCAAAGAATTCATCAAAATTCTGATGGAGAGTAGGCGCTCAAAGCACGCAAGGGGGCTGAGACCCCTTATAATAATCCTATTAAAAAAAAAGTCATGGCCTTAAATCTCGAATTGAACAAAGTCGAATATCGAAAAGTCTAGAATTTGTCTCGAAAAGTATCAAAATAAGAAAAAAAGCATTGAGCATATTGAATGTAGAAAAGAACATAGAACATAGAAACGTCAGTGGCACTAGTATATTAAAATAATAATTTTAACGTGGTGGATTTTCACCATATTACTAATCTTTTTCCCAGATTGATTTTGTTCGGGAGATTAAAATAAAACAGCCAGTAGGAACTCCATTAGCTGTAAGGGCGTGAGTGTTGGTGTGGATGTGTGAAAACTGAAGGAATTATTTATTATTTAGACTAGAATAAGTTTAGGTTAAGAAACATTTTGCCATTTTCAGTTTACCTGACTTCCGAAGAAACCAATTTTATTTAATAAAGTCTTAGTCCCTTGAATTCAGATAGGGTTGCGAGAGAGCTTTGTCTTTTTATGTATTTTCGCGTAACATATTATTCTTGGTTATGAACAATCCGATTAATTTAATCTTTCGTATTCTTATCGGTATTATCAAGTAATATGTTAAAATGATTCGCCAATGAAAGGCATATTTGTTAATTTGAGAAACTTATGAATTTATGTTCTTATTGAGAATTTTTGTTCGTTCTTTGCGCAATGAAATAATTAGTTTATATCGAGTCTTTTAACAGACAATTTATCTTAGAATTATATCGAGTCATTCCGGGCATAGATGGCGATAATTCTCTCATTTCATGATCATTTAATATTTTGATTGAATAAATGGTTTCTTTTTGTTATTGTTAATTCTTGGCGTAGTTATTTGCCTCTCTCGAGAAACGTTCCCACGACCGTGACGTTTACAGATTCCTAGCTTATGAGAGGGCATAAGGTTTCTATTTCAGTAATCGATATTTTACAAGGAAGAGATTCATTCTCTCTAATAATATTAATATTAATTCTAACTTGTTCTCGTTACAAGTAAGCGGCAAGTCTTACTTGGATGTCCTTAAAGACATCAGATCAAAGGTGAAACCTGAAGATACTGGCACAGAAATTCGATCGATTCGCCAGACAAGAAAAGGCGAACTACTGCTAGAACTTGGGAAAGAAATAAAGTTCTGTAAAGACTACACTGGGGGATGCTGGAATAGTGAGGAGTATGGTCCCCAGGATAACCCTGAAACTGTTAGACCTCGATGATATCACCTCCAAGGAAGATGTTGAGGAGGCAGTGAAAAGGGACCTCAAAGAGCAGGATGGAGACATAAACATCTCCATCTCAAAGGAGAACCAAAGAGGTTAGATTATGGCCTTTGTGAACATTAACGAGCAGCAAGGGAACATCCTACTTGAAGCAAAACGCATTAAGGTAGGATGGATATACAGCATAATACGACAGAGGATATACATGGCTCGCTGTTACAACTTGATATACGCCCAGGCGCAAAAATCCCCAACGACATTGCTCTCTCGGAATTAAATTTAAATAAAAATTAGGGTTAAGTTAAAATAGAATTAATTTAGGGAAAAGTAGAAATAATCTTCGCCACAAAATACTCAGACAGCGCGGCGAAGACCATTTCTACTAATACGACGAATACCGCGTGATGGGGACTCGGAGAAGCGTGGAAACCGTGAAAGCGTTCTCCGCGCATCTCCCGGGAACTCAGAGAAACGCGGATACCGTGAAAGCGTTTTCCACGCATCTCCCACCAAAAGGGTTCTTCCCTCACCACGCAAACTCTTTGGACCCCTAGAGTATAAAAGGACTTGCACGACGAGAAGTCGTCAGATTGTTTGGGGGCGGAATACCGTCCTGCGAACAAGCTGAGCTAGTGGAATACCATTAGACTCAGCACCCCGCCTAGAGGAATACCATTAGGCGCAACACCCGAGTCGAAATACCGCTCGGCAACGCTGGAAGACTGGGCTAGTGGAATACCAATTAGTCCCGGCGCTCTCTCATGCCTAGTGGAATTCCATTAGGTGCAATACCCGAGTCGGAATACCGCTCGGCAACGCTGGAAGACCGGGCTAGTGGAATACCAATTAGTCCCGGCACCCCTTCTCTCTCGCCTAATGGCACGTCGTTATTTCCCTCACCGCTCAACCTTTATGCTCTTTATGGTCCTTGGGCTACCTGTCTTCCACCAGTCCAAAGCTTTACACGCAAACTTAGCTTACGCACGTACTTTCTTTTTAAGTGACGCAAAACTCTGGCGTCTACGTTTGTTGAAGCCTGCTGCCGAATAAAGAATTCTCAATTACTACTAAAAATGGTGTGTCTTTACTCAAAAGATACTTCCTACCCCCCCCCCCTATTTTCCTTTCTCACCCTCTCAGACTTCGTTCTACTCCCCTCTCCTTGTTCAGGATTTGACCAACTGTCTGGGTTATGGACACCAGTCCAGAGAATGCAAGGGACCAGACCGTAGGGCCCTCTGCTTCAAATGTGGCAAAGAGGGACACAAAGCGGCCTCTTTCGCAGAGAACCTTCAGTGTATCCTTTACAAAGAACTACAAGAAAGGCCTGAGTCTCTCTGCCACATACAGGGGTCAGGTGCTTGCAAAGCTTTTCGGCAGGCACTTGATAAACGAAAAAGCAACTGAAGATGATAAGGATCTTACAGGAGAACCTCCATTGGAGCAGAACAGAAGACGACCTCCTAACACAGACAGTGCTCAACAGGAAGGTCGATCTGCTTATAATTAGCGAGCGATATCAGAACCGAGTTTCCAGTAGACGAGCATGGGTCAGCAGAAGGCTTTGTGTGGGTGAGAAGCAGGGGCATCATGTATGTCAGTTGCTATCTTACCCCCAATGAGAGTATCTCGGATTTCCAAGAAAAGATTGATCGCTTCGAGGAAGTTGTCCGCGAGGAGGAAGGCAAAGGGGTGGTGGCTGGCGATGTGAACGCAAGAGCAATCTAGTGGGGGATGCCTAAGCCGAATTCAAGAGGAAAACGTATAATGGAAATGACTGCCAGGACAGAGCTCCTAGTTATGAACAAAGGGAGCACATGTACTTTCCGGAGACCTGGACAAAAAGGAACGATCCCGGACATCACCTTGGCGTCAGAAAGCTTGGCACCACTGATGAAGAGCTGGAAAGTGACTGAAGACTACACAGGAAGCGATCATCAATATATAAGCTTTTGCCTGGGTGATGAACCGCAATGTAAGACACGATCCGTCAACCAATCTCGCTGGGATGTACGTAGGATGGATAAGGAGCAGCTCCAAAAAATGATACTTGAGGGGAGAGAAGCCCTATTCTGGCTTTACGACAGACCTGGGGAATCCGAAATGGCTGAAACCCTAGTAGAGGCTACCATGAGAGTGGTACATAAGGCAGGCAATGAGTCGACGCCTAGGAAAAAAGCGCGTGGAGCAAGGCGTGGACAGGGCAAATTGCCGAACTACGCAGAAAATGTCTACACAGCAGGCGAAGGCAACGCGAACGAGACGAAATAGGGTCAATATGGAGCCAACCTAAACGGATGTCCAATTCAAGCTGGACACGAAAGAGCTACAGAGGCTTATTAAGAAAAGCAAGTCTCAGAAGTGGACAGACCTGGCCCAAGAGGTGAATAATAATCCCTGGGGCCTGGGTTATAAAATAGTAACCCGAAAGCTCAAAGGCATGACGGCGAGTGAAGGAATGGAGCCCGCAGTGATTGACAACATCGTCGACAGCCTCTTCTCCCCCCCCTCGGTGAGGCAAGATGCTATGGAGAAAACTGCAGAGGAGGATATTCCTCTCTTCAATACCGACGAACTCTTAGCTGCAGCCAACGGCCTGCAAAATAGGAAAGCCCCAGGACTGGATGGAGTTCCAACAAAAGCGTTGAGGGTGATAATACACACTTGCCCGCAAGTACTGCTTAACGCCTGCAACGCTTGTCTGAAGGATGGAGTGTTCCCCCAACGGTGGAAAATGCAGAAGCTGGTGCTGATCAGCAAGGACAAAGGCGACCCCAGAACACCGGGAGCATATCGCCCCCTGTGCATGCTGAACACAGCAGGTAAGCTCCTCGAAAAGCTGCTGAAGCCCCGACTTTTAGCGACTATTCATGAAGCTGGAGACCTTTCTGCGAGACAGTATGGTTTCAGGAAAGGACGCTCTACGATACATGCGGTACAGGAGATAGTGGAAACCATCCGGTCGGTACAAAGCGGAAACTACTATTCGAGGAAGATCGTCCTTCTGGCGACGTTGGACGTCAAAAACGCCTTCAACTCGGCTAGGTGGACCGATATGATCGAAGCCCTGAAAAGGTTTAAAACTCCGGAGTATCTCTTGCGGATGATCAGGAGTTATCTGAAAGATCGCATACTAATGTACGCAACAACAGATGGTACCAGAACGAGGGAGATTACGGCCGGGATTGCCCAGGGTTCAGTTCTAGGACCGGATCTTTGGAACATTGCCTACAAGGATATCCTGCGAATGGAGATGCCAGTGGGCACCTACCTATCAGGCTATGCCGATGGCATCGTTGCGGTAATCGCAGCACGGAGTTTGGACAAAATCCAGGGGAAGCTGGACCAAGTCATGTACCTCGTGAATGGGTGGATGACGAAACATGGCCTAGAACTGGCGATACAAAAGACCGAGCTGGTGCTAGTCAATGGGAAGCAGATTCCAAGGATCATTACGATGCAAGTGGGCTCCGAGATGATCGAAACCAAGGTAGCCTTGAAACATCTTGGTATAATGATGGATTCGAAGCTCACGTTCTGGGAGCACATTCGGAAAGTCTCGGACAAAGCCCCGAGATCCAACAAGCGACGTCTGCTAATGTCAGTCACCCAAACAATACTAATGTATGGGAGGGAGATATGGTCTGACTCATTGAAGCATCAGAAATATAGGAAAAGAATAGCAGCAGTGCAACACGCGGAGCGCTGAGAATCGCGAGCTCCTATCGGACCATCTCTGAGTCTGCGGCTCTTGTGATTGCAGGGGTAATACCCATAGACTTGCTGGCTCTCGAAAGAAAACATATTTTCCAGAAAGCCTCTGAGGTAGGAAAGGCAACGGCGAAAAAGGAGGCCAGGATAACAACACAGGAATGCTGGCAACAACGATTGGGCGTGATTATGGAGAGGTAAATTATTACCTAACACAGCTTCTTTCGGGGCACGGCTATTTTCGAGCCTATCACTGTAAGAGGAAGAAAGTGCAGAGTAGGAATTGTGCTTACTGTGAAGCTGACGAAGACGATGCAGAACACACGTTTTTTGATTGTCGACACTGGTCGGAGTACAGAGATGGGCTGGAAATGGTTATAGGACGCTTTACACCGGAGAACATAATAGAAGTGATGCTGCGGAACGAGGAGACCTGGGACATGATAGCCACCTACGTTGAAAGAATTCTGCGATAGAAGAAGACCGACATGAATACGGTAGAACTACAGCCATGAAAAATAAGCCCAATAGTGCCCAACCAGGATGTCGAAAGTCGACGAACCCTGGTTTGAACACGAAGCAGACTCAGCACTTAGAGCGGAACCAGCAGAAGCCCTAGCAGGTCAAAAAATATAGTACGGGAACATGGTATGTTCCCGTACTATATTCGCAACAGATTTCTTTATGTGTACATATTCAGAGTTGTCAGATTGGGCTACTAATCGCCCAAATTCACATTGAGTAGCCCAACAGTAGCCCAAAATCTGGCAACAATTTACATATTACATGTATTTAAATCTTTTGAAATTTATCACAATTCTCTGATATCCCTACAAATTCTTAGAAAATGTTTTTAAATTCTTAAATTGTTAAAAAATGTAATGGAAATTTAAATATTTTATATGTGAATATTATAAAATAAAACTTAAATTACACTAAATTACACAAGTATCTTTGAACAAAGAACATATGTATTTTTTGGTGAAAATAACTTACATTCTATAAATAATAATAACATTTTTTTTAAATATCTTAAAAATATTTAGCAAAAATTATAATATTTCTAGTGATATTTAGCATGCATAAAAAATAATAGTAATAATAAGGATTAACCAATTTTCTGTTTTTATAACGAGACAGATCGCGCGCTTGAGTGTGCGTTTTTCGCATTTGAAATATTTTACGTCATTAGGCTTACTGCTCACTTCATGCGTAACCAGTGGTTATGCTGACATCAGAACTTAAGGTAACGCTATGAAGTTAGTTATTCTGTAAAAGAAAATATTTTTTAGCACTCACTTGAATATTCAGGTAATTAATTTTTATATTTTTTATTGAAATTCATTATTTTCGATATAATGCACATTTTTCTAATTAAAAATGCCATTATCCTATCTTAAAAAAGTGGTATCACGAAATGTCTCGAAAATCTCGCATATTTTGTTTTTGCAAACCTGATTGGATTTTGAATAACTTGAAGTTGAAAGAAGAAAATAAAAATTTCAGGAAAACCTTTAAAATACTTAAAATTTGTTAAGATTTCTTAAAACTCTCAAAATCCTCTTGAAATACCTTAAAAATTCAGAAAAACAATTAAAATATTAATATTAATTTAATATTAAGTTAATATTCACTACAAATTTATAAAAGTTTATAAAAACGACTAGGAATTTCTTAACACTTAAAATCTCTTAAAATCTTTAGATATCTTATCCAATTTCATTAAATCCTTAAAAAGTCTACAAAATGTCTTAATAATTACAACAATCTCATAAAATCCTTTAAAATTTGACTACAATCTTCAAAATTTTTTTATATTCTACAAATTAGTTAAAAATCATATAGTATGTATAGAAATTCTTTTGAAATCCCTCAATAAAATTATCTCATAAACTTTAATATCCTTGAAACTTTATAAAATATTTTAAAACTCATAAAAATCACTTAAAATCTTTTAAAATTCGTGACAACCTCCTAATATTCAAATCAGAAACTTTTTGAAATTCTTTAAATTCTACAATAACATTTAAAGCCTCTTTATGTCCTTTAAAATTCAATAAAATAAATAAAAATATTGTTACATTCTATGAAATCTGGAAAATTCTAGAAAATCTTTTGAAAATCAGAAAATGTTTTTAAATTATTAACATCTTTCGACTTCTTTTATAATTCCAGGAAATCTTATTGTAACATTTAAAATTCCTTAAAGGTCCCTTAACATTCTTTTAAATCTTTTTAAATGTCTTAAAATTCGTTGGAATCTCTTAAAGTTCTTAGAAAAACCTCTTAATATTCCTCAAAATTTCAAAAATTCTCTTGAAATTCCATAAATTCCGTTAAAATTCCGCGGAATATCCGGAAGTACCTTAAAATTCTACGAAATATTTTCATAATCCTAAAAATCTTTATAAGTTTGTAAAAGCACTTGAAAATGGTCAAAATCCGTTAAAATACGTAGAAATCTCTTGAAATATCTTTATAAAAAAGTGATTAAATGTAAGAAATTAAATAAATAATCGTGCGCGTGTTGGTCTGCTAGTTTATAATAAAAAAAATATAAGAATAATCTTTTTTGAATTTGAACCGCGCGCGAATAGTTTTAAACTGAGCGCTGTATAAAGAAACTAACATAATTCGGCGCCAAATAAATTAACCAATAAGGTGGGCGGAGTACCAAAAACCGTAAACTTAACCCGTTCTTGTGTCTCCATATACTTATGTATTTTGATGCGCTGATTACGAAAATGGTAGTGAAAATCGGCGACTAGTCGATTTTTATGGTGAAGCCATGAAAAAAACAAAAATTATAGCTTTTTGCATTTATCTTATAATCTGGGTAGGATTATTCCAAGGAGTAATATCGGGTACCACACCAGCTGATGTTACCGAACAATGGCCAAGTTGTCTACTACGATGGCGAGAAACAACACAATAATCCAATAATATAGTCCAAGAGCCTCTTAAGGCGACAAACAGTCAATCAAGCCTCTTAGTACGCACCAACACGCGGGGAACAACTGCGGGGGCAACAGAACAATTTAGCAACATGTACGACTTGGGTTTAACCAGGGAGACGCACAGGCATGTTACAATCTCAGCTAATATGCAAAATTTAAAAAAATATTTCTAACACAAGATGTAGACCTCATCGAAATATACATTTTTTGTTAGAAATATTTTTTTCTGTGAATGGTAGTTTCCGAGAAAATCAGAGATATACAGATTTTCATTTTAAAAAAACCCATATACCATGGCTCTTTACATTCTAAATGCTATTATTGTAAAAGAAAATCATTGTAAAATTATTTTAAAATTAAATAAACCTATATGTAGGCAACCATAACTTAGATTATTACAAACCAAAGAGCAAAGTTGCAGCGCCTTAGCGTAGACTACCTGAGCTACGATTATCGGCATACTAGAGAGCGATCAAAATATCGATCGAAAAATGATTCGGCCGGATTGCGCTAGGCTCGCAGTACCCCCACTTCTCGCGAACGACTTGGATTACGAGGATCTAAAAGACGAGCATTCGATCTCAGCCGGCACTCGTTCACGAGTCGCCTTTGAGCTCGTGCTGGGCATGACCCAGCGCTCTTAAGTGACTCTATTTTGCTGGCTAGCAATAGCCAGGTTCCCGAGAACTCAGCACAGAGCCCATTTTATTTCTGACGTCACGAGAAGCGACTTCGGGACCATCTTCTAGAACCAAGCTGTGACTACGAGATCATCTTTTGAGCCAAGCAGCATATCTTCAGCATCTCTTCGGTTCAACACATCAAACTGTCAGGTAGTATGCAATAGAAGACTACGTATGCTGCTCCAGGCTGTGGTTTTCCTATATAATTGCATATTAATAACTCGCCATTTTTGCTGCAAGTTAAGTTCCTTCGTACGCTGAACCAGGCTCTGGGAACTTGACAAACTACTCGAGTCATCAGGGTTCAACTACTTCGTCTCATTCAGTTTAGGCCAGGTTGCTTCGTATGCTGTACCAGAGATGAGTTGGGAGATTGTTAAGCCTGTGTATTAATTCACAGTTGACTTTTCGTAGCGCCCTCACTTGTACCGTGCATAGTATGTGGTGTTTTTGGGAACTACTTGCAGTGAAAGGGTAAAACAGGACTGCAGTTTAGTCAGATTTAACAATTCGATAAAGTCGGTGGAGAAGATCGGAGTCGGTAATTCTAATTGAATGTAATTGATAAAATACACTAAAAACGATGTAAACTTAAAAGAAAAAATATTAATGTAGTTGTGCCAAAATCGAACCTTTCTTAGGAATTGTCTAAAATTTTCAAACTATGTAGAAAATATTGTTATCTAACTATGCTCGAATTTTTAGCTGAATCGTGTGTTTCTAAAGGCAAATATTTTTAATTATGTTCAGTACTTTTTGCATGGGTCTCCTATAGCTAATATGGGCAATCGCCACATTATGAAGTCTAGTATGAAAACGAATCTTACCATTGTGCTAAAAAACTACAGATGTATAGTAAAATATCGTGTGGATTTTATGAAAAAAAAAATCAAAGTTATTGTGCGTTTAGTATAAAAGATATAATTTTGAAAAGAATAATATTTCTATTCTCGCGAGACACATGGTGGGGGTAGGCAGTGAATATGTGGCAACACTGAGATGACATTTCGACGATTTTGACAATACTATTTTGAGGCTATAAGTGCATCACCACCATTTTCTCTGAGAATGAAATTGCAGTATTGCCAATATCGTTGCCATACGAACTGTGTCTGTGAATGTTTGTATACGTATATAGTATGGTTCTATGTGATTATACAATCCCAGTCAAAATTTTTTACCAATGGTTAGGAGAGAACATGCGATATCTTACATCTATCTGAGCATAAACTTTTGAGTGTTTTGCCGCGAGACAACTACCTTAAATACATTTTCTGTAAATTAAAATTTCTGAAATTATTTTTTCGTTGTTTTTTGATATTCATGATTTTTGTTTTTGGGAAATTGCATAAAATGGAGAATTTTTTTTTAACATGAATTACTTTGTTATTAAGTTAATAGCTGTTAATAGTTTACAAATATTGTATTTAAGTTTTCAAAACTTACTTTAAACTTTTTGAAAGAAAAATTGTTTTTTTTTATTTTCTTTAAATTAAAATTTCTGAAATTATTTTTTTGGTGTTTTTTTCTATTAATGATTTTTATATATGGCAAATTGAGTCGCTGGATTCTATAAGGGCATATAAAATTCACATGGCCGGCCCGTTTAGTCTCTGTTGTCTTTAAAATTGATTTTGAAAATTAAATTTTTAAAATATATAATTTTGAAATTTCCTATAAAGTCATATATTTCAAAAATTAAATTTTCAAAATCGATTTTAAAGACAACAGAGGCCAAACGGAATAGCCATGTGAATTTTATATGCCCTTATAGAATCCAGAGGCTCGATTGTATAAAATGGAAAATACAAAATCTAACTTCAAAATTAAATATTTTCATTTTACTTAAAAAATATTTGAATTAGATATTTTCTTGCTCTGTGCGCTTAATTCTGGTGAAAAATTTATTATTTCTACAGGGGGAAAAAATTGAAATTTTAACATTTGTTAAGTAAAATGAAGAAATCGAGTTTTTAGATTGGAACTTGGCTCCATCACCCTTAAAAATATTTATGAAACAAATTACGAAATTTAAGAATTTGAAAATAAATAGATAAATGAGTAATAATTATGAAAACAGTTTTTAAAGAGATACAGCTTTATTATTATTTCGTTGCATGAAATGTATATTCTCGGAAATTCTCTGCTCCGCTACCATAAGAATTAGAGGTGAGACTATAAGTCTTCAATTAACAAACACGCGCGTATGGAAAATAAAATTTCTTTGTATCGAGAAGGATCGATTACCCATAAGATCAATACTTTTCAATGAACTTTAATTGCAAAGTAAGGAAGTTACGTTTATTAACAATTTTGTAAAAATTAATTTCTCTACATCAAGTCTTGATGTTTTCAAAATTTTAAATAATGCAAACGCTATTAAAAATCACAGATCACTTTCAAAATCGAAAAAACTGTAAAACGTTATGAGAAATGGAAGGATTAAAATGATGAAACACTTGATTAAGAGAAGAAAATAAAAAATAATATTTATTAATTAATTTGAATATGCCTAACAGACTCCCGCATTTGCCTGTGCTTTCGCATTGAAAAAACCTTGTTTCCACTGCTTCAGTATAACCCGGCCGGGAAAAACCACATTGTGGAAAAACCTCTGGGAGAAGTCTTAAAAAATATTTTTAAAAAACAAACAATAAAAAATAAAAAAATAATAATAAATATGTAGTAAAACATAATAAATTCACAATCATACTTATATACTCATACGTAACAGAAGACTCATACATCTCACTCATACGTCATCATATTTATACATCATACTTATAGTTAATATACCCATATACTCATCCAATTAATTCGTAATCGATTTCTATGCTGGAGATTTCCACTTCAGATTTCCACAGAGATGAAAAACTAGTTAGAAGTTAACCTGCAATCAGATAATGAAAGAATTAATTGCTAAATATTTGTCTTTATAAGACTGAAATTAAATAAAGTAAGGGATTAAAGTATGTACCTGTTAATAACCGAAACACAAACGATATGTCCGAAACATCCACTTTTTGTCCAACTTATCCTTTTATCACAAATCCAAAAAGCTGGTCAGAAAATCTGTAATCATATATAATGAAAGAATTAACCGGTAAATATTCTTCTTTATAAAGCTGCAATTAAATAAAGGAAAGAACTAAAGTACCTTTTGAAAGCAAAATCCTAATGATATGTATCTTTGAAACGAAATATACATTTTCTATATCCACCTTGTCCTTGTTTCAAAAATCCAAAACGCGAGCGACATTACAGTTGACCTACAATCAGATTATTTCGAAAATTAAATAACAAATATTGTTTTTAATTATATTAAAATTAAATGCAAAAGATGACCGATTAGTACGTACCTATTTGACCGAAAACAAAGTTTTCATAAATTATTCTTCTTTTTTTATCTGCATTCCTAGATGGAATTAGACTCCACTTTGATGAGATTCTTTTCGATACTGAAAAAAATAATGTCTTGTATTATATGTTTATTATTTAACGTTAAATTACATTAGTTTATATGTTAAATACACCATTACCATTAAGAGTAGAAGCGCACTTTTCTATTTAAATTCCAAAACAATTCACCGTAAATGAAGACATTGATAACCTGTTATAAATTAAAATTAGTTAGAAGCTGTTGATTTATACAAAATGAAACTTATATATTTGCTTTCACGTATAGTTTTGATTAATTTACCTGAGCTAAAAACAGCCATCTATCTATTTTGAAAATAATTTTCATTGATAAAACGACATTTTAATTCTGGAAATTTAAGAAAACTGAATCAGCTTATTAAAAAAGTATAAAAGATATTACATAACTTATATTACAAATAAAATTTCCTTTACCTTAATTATTCATTACAATGTTGACTTAGTAAATTAATTTAATGTTTAAGTATGAAATTAATGAGTACTCATTACTTGAAAAAAAATTTTAATTAGCGTATTCGACGCTTGTTAAAGTATCTCTCGAAGTTAATTTATTAAACTGTTAAAAGGGAAGTCATGAAAGAAGAAAATAGTGAAAGAAGTAGAAATAATTAAATGACATTTAAATTGTAAATGGAAATCGTGGGGAATTGATACCTCCTGAAAATCCTTAAAAATTTACAAAAACCTTCAAAATCATATTAATCTTTTGACATCCGCCTTAAAATTCGTGAACATTTCTAAAAATTCATAGAAACCTCTTGAATTCTCTAATGAACATTTAAAAGTTTTTAAATTCATTAGAAATTTCATATTAATGAAATTCCATGAAATCTTTGACAAATTTTAAAATCCTTTGCAACTCATATAAAACATTTTGAAAGTCATAATACAAATCTCTTGAAATCTATTCAGAGCCGTGACAATCTCTTAGACTTTCGAGAAATTTCTTGAAATTCTTTAAAATTGTACGATAACATTTGTAATCCATATTTTGAAATATATAATATTATTCTTGGAAATTTCAGGACAAAATTTAAAATTTCCTAAAATCCTTTAAAATTATCAGAAATCATTTGAAATTTCAAAATTCTATGATAAGATTGAAAATACCATGAACCTTTTAAAATCTCATAATTTCCGAAAACTTCGAAATCGCTTAAGGGGGAGTCTGTTTTAGGAAGCCAAAAAAAAACCGTCTTTTTAGCAATTTTTTTGAAAGGGATGGAAATAATTACGGTAAGCGAAATTTTGAGAAGATATTCTACTATATTTTATCTTTAAAAAATAATTTTTGTTATTACAAAATATAAAAATTGTTCAATTAATGGCCATTTTGACGGAGCGCCTCGAGTTCGCTCTTATTTTTAATCTGTGCCGGTGATGAAGGTCGTATACGGTGCATCTGAAACAGTCAGCACAAAAAATTTGTACTTTTAATAAGTTTGTGAAAATAACTTATTTATATGAACTAAGAGAATTCAACAAAAATATTCTTAAAACAATATTTTTTGTAACTTAGTGTTTTTTTTTTAATGAATTTTTTTCAAACTTCGAAAAAATTTGGAATTTGGGAACTTGTTCGTTATTTTTTCACTTCATATAGAAAACAAACTAATAAATAAAAATTAAAAAATTTTTTGTGCCGACTACTTCTGATGCACTGTACCGACCTCCATCACCGGCACCGATTAAAAATTAGAGCGGACTCCAGGCGCTCCGGCAAAATGGCCATTAATTGAACAATTTTTATATTTTGTAATAATAAAAATTATTTTTTAAAGCTCAAACATAGTAGAATATGTTTCCAAAATTCCGCTTACCGTAATCATTTCCTTCACTTTCAAAAAAATTGCTGAAAAGACGGTTTTATTTTGTTTGACCTCCTAAAGCACAATTTCCCCATTAAAATTCGTGAAAATCTGTTCAAATTTCCAGAATCGTTTTGAAATGCTTTCAAACTCTATA
Source organism: Synergus japonicus (assembly GCA_900474275.1). Taxonomy (NCBI): domain Eukaryota; kingdom Metazoa; phylum Arthropoda; class Insecta; order Hymenoptera; family Cynipidae; genus Synergus; species Synergus japonicus. The sequence continues at coordinate 10,161 of UCOH01011646.1, read as the reverse complement.
AAAATTAAAACTCCTTTTATATGTATCATTTAAAATGCATATTAATAATAATAATAGTATAATTACAATTTTTTCTTTGATAATTATTAATTATTTTGAAGATAATTACAATTTATTTTAAATGTGCTTAGCGATTGAAAATGGATAATTAAACATTTTTGAAATCCTGAATAAACTTTACTCCACACTTCATTCCTACACTTCTCTCATGATTATACTTTCTAAATCTGAATTATAGTAAGAAGTTACTAATGAAATAGTGCCGATTCGTTCATTTTAGTAAGAATTTTGACTATAAATTAGTTAAAAACTACTAATTAACAGTAACCAAGTACTAATTTATTCAGTAAGGATTTATTTGCCATTACTAAATAAATTAGTTACCGTTACAAAATGAATTATTACTTGTTTACTGTGAATTAGTAGTTTTTAACTAATTCATAGTAAAAATTCTTTCTAAAGTGTATTTGTTAAAAGTAGTACTGGTGGTCGAAATCAAAGATACAGAGGTTTAATACAATTAAAGTTTATTTAAATTAACAGGATTGCTTAATTCACAAAATACCGACGATTTCTAATATGAATAAGAAATTTAAGGTATAATCCAGATTCTGAGAGAAGTTTCACAAACTTAGCAAGAAATAACTAGATTATTTTGAGAGATATTTCACTAAAGATGTAAAGATATATAATAACTCGCAAATCAATGAGTAAACATTGATTTAAAAGATGTTTGAGATTTAGGGGATATAAATTAACAAAAGAAAAATGTGATCAGTTAAAGAAACTTGAAGAGACTCAATGAAATTTAGTCAAGAAAAGTGAAAAGACTCAAAGTGATGAACAAAGATGTAATTAACTCATGAGACATAGAGAAAACTCAAGAAGATAATGAGACATAGAGAGACTCAAAAAGACGTGAATTTGTAGGATACGAAAATGTAACTCAGTAGATAATTCAAAGAAGCTCTGAACTCGTACGAGATCAAAGTATAACTGAGGTGAAGAGTCTTTCTAAGGTTCAGAGGTACATTTATAGAGAAAGCAAGAATATTAGAAAAAGTAGCATTTGAATTTTATGATGGTTAGATCTGAAAGGTCGAAGAGTACCTGGACCTTAGCGCGCATAGAACTTTTAACATAGAATTGTAGGAAGACCAGTAATAAGCTAGGTCTTTGGTAGAATCATAAGAAGCTTAAAGATTTGGGGAATTCCAGATTTTCTTAATAGGAATGGAAAACCTAGCAAATATACTCTTTGGCAGAGAAATAGTATTATCGAGAGAAATACTAAAATATTATGTTTCTAAACTGAGACTTAACATTTTTGTTATTAACAAGCATGTCTTTTTTTTAAAAAAAGAATATACAATTATTTGATTAAACAATATTAGTAAATGAATCGGCACTATTTCATTAATAACTTCTTACTAATTTAGATTTAAAGAGTACGAAAATATTTATGTAAATATATTAATATTTCAATTATATTTATTTCGAAAATTATTAATTAAAAAACCAGGAAAACTTTCTTTAAAAAGACACAAAATCTTATTTTTAGTACTTTGAAACGTAAATTATACCTGAATTTGTAATCCAGACATCAAATCTTTTGTCTTTTTTTGCAGGAAAATGGAATTCCATCGGATCTGTATTTTGACATCCCAAATATTGGCAGCGATTGATGACACGTGATGACATTTTGGTGGAAATCTGAAAAATAAAAAAATCGCCCCTCCCCCCCCCCAACACACTAGCCACACATGCACTTACGTCCCACGCACACACCACTCTTTCTCGTATCACAAGGACTCTTCAAATTCTCTTTACTTCAATCACTCACAAAAACTGCACGAAATTATTTATGTAGTAATTTCGCACAAAGCGAAGAATGCATTAAAGTTAGAAATTGCCTCGGAAATTGCCAAAGAATTGCTCGAATAAACGGTTACACTGTACGGCACATTCGAAGTCAGAATGATATTCTTTTGTTTTGAAAACGCACTATTTCCACGTTTCTATAAAGTGGGGAGGAAGGGGGTAAGGGAATCCTTGAGCTTTTTTCTCCTCTATCTCACCTCTAATTCTCGCTGTAATGAAGCGGAGAATTTCCGAGACCGAGAAATAGATTTAAAGTAACGTAATAATAATAAAACTGAATTTCTTTAAAACTGTTTTATTAATTATTCATTTATTATTATCTAGTTTTTTTAATTATTAATATCTACAATTAAACCTAAAACTTCGTAATTTGTTCAATAAATCTTTAACATTAATTATTTATATTCCATTTCAATAGGATTAGCAATCTCCCAACTCATCTCTGGCTGTACCACGGGGCTGTACCAGCTGTACTTGGCAGGGTAGAGAAAGACTAATAACGAAGAGGAGTAAAATTACCGGGAACTTTCGTTGTACGCGTAACTTTACTCGGTGACGTCATAACGCGATCACTCTCACACTGGGTAACTTCTCACCGTGCGGTAAATTAACGGTAATGTAACCGTGACGTAATTAAAACGTCTTAGATTGATCTAAAATCGTACTCTATTGGCGATTGTGCGAAGTAAAGAATATTTTCAAAGTATCATCGTTAGCTTTGCTACGAATATTAGGTTTTGTTTAATTATCTAATTTGTTTGCGCGGGTCGCGATAATTATTTAGTTTAAATTTGCGTTGCTCTCTCTTGTAAGGGGTAAAAGTTGTACATGGCTGAGCAGTTAGGTTTATGTAGAGCATAAAGGTTTTTCAACCATTTGAGTGTACGGTCAGTCAGGGCCAGGAGAGGGTTCTCAGTTTTAGGTTCGCGTAGGGAATTATGTGAATTCGGTTTTATTTAAGATTATCTCATTCACGATTATCACAAGCATTTGTACTTATTCTAGGAAGATACTTATCGTTTTCTCGATTTGCGATGAACTTATCTTAATTCATATCGAGCCTTTACCATCAACAAACCAAGTATTGTGTCGAGTCTTTTCCGCATCCGTGGAGCGATATTATCTTCAAAATTTCAACTTTGATTTTGAATAAACTACCAGGTGTATAAGCTTAAATCTGCTGTTTTTTAGGCAAAAGAAAGTCTTTTTTTTGCAGAAAATAAAATAAACTTTATTCAAAGTATTTTCCCTCGCTTGCTATACATTTTCCCCATCTCTCGGGCAATTTATGTATACCATGCCAAAACAGTTTTTATCTTTCGATGCAAACCACTCCTCAAGCCATTTTCCGACGTCCTCGTACGAATCGAAGTGTTGTTCAGCGAGCGCGTGACCCATCGACGAAAACAGGTGGTAATTAGAAGGGGCCAGGTCTGGTGAATAAGCGGGATGAGGTAGCACCTCCTAGTTGAGTGTTTTCAAGTAGTTTTGGACCATTTTTGACGTGTGCGATGGGGCGTTGTTATGAAGAAAAATCAGCTTCTCATGTCTTTCTTCATAATCCGGCCTTTTTTCACGCAAAGCACGGCGCAATTTGATTAGATGTTGGTGGTAGCGGTGAGCATCAACAGTTTCACCAGGTTTTAATAGCTCATAGTAGACGACATCCTGCTGATTGTCCGGGATTGACCCACGATTGTCTTCGTTTCGGATTCTCAAAATAAATCCACTTTTCGTCTCCAGTCACTACACAATGCATAAACGACTTTCTTTTGTGTCTAGCAGGCAAGATTTCACATGTGTTTTGACGTCGCTCCATCTGCCTATCGTTCAGTTCATGAGGTACCCATTTTCCCATTTTTTGGATCTTTCCCATGGCATGTAAACGCATGGAAATGGCCGGTTGAGTAACACCTAAGTGTTCGGCAAGCATTTTTTATGTTTGTGTATCGTCCTCATCCAAAAGAGCCTGCAATTCATGGTCCTCAACTTTTTTGGGCCGATTTTCACGCTTCTTGTCACTCAAGTCAAAATGACCGTTTTTGAACCGACGAAACCAGTCTCTGCAAGTTGTTTCCGATAAAGCATTGTCACCATAGGCCTCCACAAGCATTCGATGTGATTCTGCAGCCGATTTCTTCCAATTGAAGCAAAAAAGTAGAGCTTCCCGCAAATGCTCCTTTTCTCGCACAAAACTGGACATAATTACTCCAGGAAAAATTTATGTTGTTGTATAAAAAAACTGACTACGTGCACTGATTTATGTCAGGTGTCCAACTCACACAAAAAAAGCATGACGTTTCTATTGTAGCTAAATATGTTCACTACCGCTATCTCTGAGCAAACAGCGGATTTAAGCTTATACACCTGGTAGTTCTTTTTGTTATTGAATCGATTGCGTATTTACTTGCCTCCCTCAGGAACCGTTCCATTCCCACGATTCTAGCCTATGAGCCATTGCACAGTGGGCCAGGAGACCCGGTTTTGTGGCCAAAATTCGATTTTTTAATTCGAAAAAATCAATTAAAGTACTGGATTCAGGACTAATTGATGTACTATTGACAATAATTATATGTTGATTGATCAGTTTTTGTTTCGATGATACAGGCGCAACGTAGAAAATCTTATTACAATTCGTAGTATTACTGACGTTAGGGAAATAAGATTTTTGATATTAAGAAATTTATTTCTAACTTCCTACCTCGATTTATTTAATTCATCAAAGTGTTAAATTTGTAAGAAAACAGTTCAATCTGTAATTTTTAATTGCATTCAAATACAATCACATTATTAGTAAATGAAAAGCAAGAGTTTTCAGCAAAGCACCTTCTTCCGATTATTCATAATCCGTCATAATGCAACATATTGAGTTCTGAAATATATGAATGTCTAACTTAGGATGTGCACTTGAGGTTAAGTTTGCCCATCTTTGCTCCTTTTCATTTGTGTCTCTGCTTATGGTATATTTACATGGCCGCGTGCGCGCTGGCTCACCGTCATTTGTTGTTCCATTTACATCAACGCGGACCGCGGACGAGCGAGCTTACTTGTTTTGGTAATCTTCTTTCCGTCCACATTCCTTGCGCATAAATGTTATTAATAAAATGATAATTAACACCGTTAATGTATACAATATATGTATATGCAAAATATAAACGTTTTGAATAAGTCAACCCGAAGCATCTAGTTCCGACATAGAAGATCGAGAAGAAGAAGTAACTGGTTTTTCAGAAGCTGAAATGCTTCTAGATGAAATTGAATTGACCGATGAAGAGGAAGATGGAACTGAAGATAATTCGTAAGCGAAACCGACCCCAAGACCCCCCAAAATCCAATTCTTAGCCAATTCCGTAGACTTTTCAAAATCTTCGCCGATATATTGGGTCCGCCATTTTTAATTTTGAATTTTTGATTACATATTCGTAATCAGCGGTCCCAAACATCTCCTGGTAACTATTCTTAGCCAATGCCGTGGACTTTTCAAAATCTTCGTCGCCATATTTGATCCGCCATTTTTAATTATGAATTTTTGATTACATATTCGTAATGAGTGACCCCAAAAACCCTATAGTAACTATTTTTAGTCAAATTCGTAGACTTTTCAAAATCTTCGCCGCCATATTGGATCCGCCATTTTTAATTTTGATTTTTTGATGACATACTCGTAATCAGCGACCCTAAAAAAACCCCCAGGTAACTATTTTTAGCCAATTCCGTAGACTTTTCAAATTCTTCGGCGCCATATTTTATCCGCCATTTTGAATTTTGTATTTTTGATTACATATTCGTAATCAGCGACCCCAAAAACCCCTGAGTAACTCTATTTTTAGCTAAATTCGGAGATTTTTGGAATTTTGATTTAAAAATCGAATTTTAGCCACAAAACCGGGTCTCTTGGCCCACTGTGCATTGATGAGAAAGGATCTAAAATTTTACTTATCATGCCATCGTTTATAGAAAAAAGAAAGAATTCACTGAGGAAGAAACTAAGGAAACATACAATGTAGCAAAATGTCGCATTCACATTGAAAGAATAATGTAGAGACTAAGAATTTATCTAATTTTGAACAAAATAACACATAAGTTATTCATGTAGGTATATAGATGATTTAGTACACATTATTTGCGTTTTAGTAAATCTGCAACCACCTATTTTTAAAAAAAAATCTTGATTATTAACATTTCAATATAATTTATTTATAAATTGGTACAGAATTACCAATTATGATTTTTACATCAAAATGGATACTTAATTTCCATTACTCTGTTTGGATGTGAGAAATATTCATTTATAAATTGATTATTAAGATTTTTACGATAGTACTATATCTGATGAGTAGTAAAGTACATAATTGTAAAAAAGAATTGCAAATGAAAAGGAATTGTACACACTTTGCTGACATTGTAATAATTTAAGAGAATAAATTCGTTTATCATAATATAAGAATTATTTATTTATATTATCACAGTTCTTATCGTACAAGTATATTTGGCAAAAAGTGAATAACATTTCTTAATATATATTTTACTTGAATTAACTTTTTATAACTTTAACATCAACATTGAATAAACTAATTTTCGTTTTAAAAATGTTTACAGTTAATAATTTTTTGTTTTAACTAATCTACATAAACAAGCATGTTTGGTCATTTTTTTACGTTTAATTTTGAGAATTTCAAATTATTTAAATACTTAAAACTTTTAACAATACTCGCAAGTACTTAGCCTAGAATAAATTATTGCAATTATAAGAGTGACACCTGTTGAGTGACTAGGCACTAGGAGGGTGGTCCTTATTTTTTTGATTTACGATTCTTCTTGGTCTCACCCCCTGATTTTGTTATAATGAACAAAAAAATGATCCCCACAATAATTTTGACGAAATCGGTGAATATTAACTTTTGCCTCAAAGCTCTCAAAGTTTCTTATGCAATTAACATGGGAAAAAGTACCGTCCAACATCAAATGCAGGTATTTTTTTATATTTCACCGGAATCCTTTGGCTCTGTGCAATTGTTATCTCTAGAATATGTTAAAAAAAATGTCCAAACGAAAAATGTTTTATGCAATATTTACAAGATGGAAATTCTAATTGTGGTTCAATTTTTTGGTCCGCCATTTTGTAAATTTTGCAAAAAAAATT
>UCOH01011645.1:0-23131 GCA_900474275.1 Synergus japonicus | reverse complement strand
GATATAGCTTATGCTGTAAATGTTGTGAGTAGACACCAAATTAACCCAACTGAAAACGAGTGAAACATGGTCAAGAGAATCTTTAGATACTTAAAGGGTACAAAAACGATTGGTTTAAAATACCTAGGACGACGGAACGATTTGATGGCATATTCTGACGCTAGTTTTGCCGATTGCAAATCGTCGATCTCTACCTGTGGCTTTTTAATCCGTCTTTTTGGAGATACAATCTCTTGGCGTGCAAATAAACAGAGTTATGTTGCACTTTCTACCTGTGAAGCTAAATACGTGGCAATGAGCCAAGCTTGTCAGGAGGTAATTGCAATTAATAAATCTCTTATGCGTATTACTGACGATGTTTTTCTTCCTGCTATACTTCGATGTGATAACAAAGCGGCAACCTTCTGTACAAGTACTAGTGGAGGAAATAGACTTAGACATATGACAAGAATACACTAGGACTATGTTAAAGAATGTGTTAAGTTTGGTCGAGTCATTATAGAATGGGTTTCCACAAAGAACCAATGGGCTGATATAATGACAAAACCACTTTGCTACGAAACACATACTCTACTACGAGATAAAATTTTTAATTACGACTGATCTTGAGTAGAAATTGATAAGAAAAATGTATTCTCTGATTGTTCTTGGTATCACAGATTATTGCTAATAGATTTTGAATCAGGTTTCAGGAAATCTACAAAGAAAAGCTGGATTCAGGATGGACCGGCTGAAAAGTTTGATTAAAGTTATAATATACGACCGTTTGACGAGTAAGTTTGGATAATAGAGTCAAATTCGGGAGGGAGTGTTGAAATATTTAAACTTTAGCGCCTTTGACTCTAGCGCCATCTGAAACTTAAATACTACTACTGATTATTAATGAGAGCGGTGACGCTCAGTTCAGTTCAAAACGATATGTAACGATGTGCTTAGATCGATCACGACTGTTTTCTTAAATAAAACGACAGTTAACAAGTATTTCTTGATTATTATAAAACCATACCCATGACCCATATGTCAAAAATTAATTAACAGGAATAGCAGATGCTTCTTTCTAATTCTGTTTCTGATATAAGAGAATGGAGGGAAAATCAGGTATTCATAGGGATTGTAATTTTTAATAATATTCTATTCAAGTCTTCTTACTATCTACATTTATTGAGTTATGTAATGGACTCTGGCAGATGAACTTTTATTATTAATAATACACAATACGTTTCGATTGAGATGTGATGAAATTATGAAAAATATATATCTAGACATCTCACGAGATGTTTTGTTTTGTAATTGTTTAATATGAGCATTAATTAAAAAAATTGTTCAATATTTTTGTGAAAAACGTTAAACCTTGAATATTTAAGTATAATTGAAAATTTTTATAATAATGCTACTTTTTAATAGTTCTTAATTTTAAATGTCTTTAAATTGAAGTTCTTTCTTTTGTTATTTTTTACAGCTTTCAGGTCATCATCCCAAAACCCTGTATCGACGAGGAACCAACAGAGTATAACGAAAATGCTATTGTTGATTAGCACGGTTTTCATTCTGCTGAATTTGCCGAGGTAATTTGAATTTGTAACTATATTGAAATATAGCTGAAACTAATACATCTATAAATTCGAAGTTAATACCCAAGTTGTAGTTGAGATTGTGATTGTTATGGAAATACCGATATTCATACCCTAAGTAATTTTCAGCGGAGAAACCGAATCCGCGAACTCAGAATTTTGCTTCATTTATTATTTTTCAAATTTGATAAAACCGCATCATAAAGGGGCAGTTTCAGCTTTTCATTTCATTATATTGAATTATATGAGCGAGCAATCATCGTCGGCATGTGAAAGTCTACTATTCCAAACCCAAGTAGGCTGAAACCCCATAAATTCAAACCCACGATACGTGGGGCTCTTCAAATATTGAAGGCATTGGAAAAGCTGGTTGAGAGGTACATCCGGGACAGGGTGTTATCAAATAGGCCACTACACAGTGGTCAACATGCCTTTCAGGCAGGCTACTCTGTTGATACGGCTCTTTATGAGACTGTAGGAAGAATAGAACGGCAACTAGAGGAAGGCGGGTATGTGGTGGGCACCTTCTTGGGTATAGAAGGAGCCTTCCATAATACTCTCCCAGAAGTCATATGCAGGGAGGAAGTAGGGTCGGAGATATAGTATCCAGGGGTGTCCACAGAGAGGGTCTTGTCACCCGTCATGTGGTGCTTGGTGGTGGATGGATTACTCCAAAATGTGAATGAGGAGGGCTTTTATGTCCAAGGTTATGCGGACGACTTCGTGATTCTAAACAGGGGAGCCCATCTGGACACTCTGATGGAGCCTACGAGTTCAGTCCTGCATATAGTGAAGCACTGGTGCTCCTCTATCAGGGCTTTCGGTAAATTCGGATAAGACGGACTTGGTCGTCTTCACAAGGAAATATAAAGTGGCTACAGTAACGGGCCCCTTATTTTGTGAAAAGAGGCTCCAAATAGCCCAGTCAGTGAAATATTTAGGAACCATGCTGGATAAGAAACTGAACTAGGCAGAGTATCTGGAAGCGCAATGTAGAAGATTTATTACAACTTTCTGGCTATGTAGAAGGGCTTTTCGGAGAACTAGGGGACTGAGGTCAAGAATGATTGCTTGGTTGTACTCACCAGTTCTGAAACCAAGGCTACTCTACGCAGTCATGGTCTGGTGGCCAAGAGTGCAGCTTAAGACGATCGGAGCGAAGCTGAGCCGCCTGCAGACACTTATATTCAGGGCTATTATCTTAGCGATAAGGACCAAGCCAACAGTGGCAGTTGACCTTATTCTCTGTGAGGAACTACTGCATGTGGCGATAACTGCGGGAGCGACTCGGACGGTTGGACGACTTGTTGCGTCAGGTAAATTGTCGTAGGGTCCTAGACACACTAGGCTCCCTAAAGACATCGTAAATCTGCCAACTCTAAGGATGAGCAAGGATAGAATAGCAAAAAGGTACAGCTTCGACAAACTCTTCCAGACATGCATCTCAAAAAGGTGGCGTGAAAGAAGGTGGACGGGGGCCCTCCTACAAGGTTTCATCGTGTATACCAAAAGCTCTAAGGGGGAGAGCTGGACGGGAGTCGGCCTGTACTAAAGTGCAGGCAAAAGGGGTTTGGTAATCTTACTGGGGCAGTATCCTAATGTATTTCAGGCGAAAGTATTTGCCATTATCCAATGCGCTGAAATGTTGCTAGGCGAAAACAGGAAGGGCGGGTGCATACGCATCTGCTCGGATAGCCAGACGGCAATCAAAGCGGTTGGGAAATCAGAAATCACATCGACTTCGGTATGGGTGTGCAAAAAGGCTCTCAACCAAATTTCGGAAAATAATAGGATGGCCCTAATATGGGTCCCTGGTCATACAAAAATCAAGGGCAACGAAAAAGCGGATCAACTGATTAAAACAGGAGCAGCAGGTAGGCCGATTGACCCAGAGCCCTTTCTAAGCTTAGCATTCTGCTGTACCAGGATGGAGATCCAGAAATGCGTGGTACGACAGCACAACAACCACTGGGCGCAAGTTAATTGGTGTAGGCAGGCAAAAGCCATACTGGGCGATCGCCGTAGGAAGGATTTTGCCGGTACCTTCCTTAACTGGCCCAAGAGAGATGTAAGGATGCTCACAGGGCACAACCATTTGAATTACCACAAGCACAAAATAGGGCTGGTACCCAGCTCCGCTTGTCGTAAATGTGGGAGGACGATGAAATGTCCCTTCATGTCTTATGTCGGTACCCGGCGCTTGCTTGGCTCCAATAAACCCTCGGGTCAGCTATGCTGGAACCAGAGGAGATTAGGGGGCTAACAGCCAGCGCCATTCTAGGCTTCGTTAAGAGGAGTGGAATGAGGAGCTACGGAGCGTCAGGGTTTAAGGGATTAGGCATAATGGGCTTTTAGCCTAAGCGCTTTAAGGGCCCCTCGAGAGTGGGGCACTTCGTCCAAACTTTCAATAACAGAGCCCAACCTGTCGTGGGTTTGATGTTATTGCGTTTCAATTAATGGGCTTTTAGCCTACATTTGGGTTTAGAATAGCAGGTTCCTACCTGCTGACAATAATTGCTCGTTCAGATAATGCTCTGTTCATCAGAAATAAGAATGAAAAAACAAATTGGACGTCCCATCGTTTCTATCCCGCCATATTTCGGTCATTGCGAAACCTGCAATTTTTTTCATTCGGCGATATCTCCGGTTAGAAAATTCAAATCATATTTGTAAATAGTGAAAAGAAAAGCTGAAAAGTGGCGCTTTTTAATGGTTTTATCAGATTTGAAAAATAATTTTTAAAAACCGTGTTTTCACACATTTAGGTTAGATTTACTCAAAAACCTGACGTTATGGAGCAATTCTGAACCCGAATTCGGTTTCTTCGCCGAAAATTACTTCAGAAGCGTACCTCAGCTACTCCATAAAAAAATCATGCAGACCTGTGTTACTTACTATATGAGAAAATTTAGTTTTATTAACTTTACGTTAGTAATAATGAATATTTTCCTCTTAAATTAGACCATTTACGTCCGTCGATTTGAAACGGAAGGAAATGGCCTAGGTTTAGCTTATTGTGAATCTAAAAGTGGCGAAATTAACTTTTCTCTTATGGTAATTAATATCATATATATGTCCTTAAAAAGTTTCTGCAGTGAAAGTCGTTTGCTACAAAGATGTTGTAACCTTATTTCAAAGTTGCTGCAATGTAATTAATTGCAAGGTTTCTGCAAAATTGATGTAAGGTTGCAAGGTTATTGCATAACATACTTTGAGAACTATATGTACTGAAAGTAAAATGCATAGTTGACCTAATTTCAATCATAAACTGATCTTGTTAATGTTATCTAACAAACCCCCTTTTCGATTTCAGTTACGTCATCCGACTATGTGTTTTCTTCTTCACTTTGGCCAGAAGGAACACACCTGGTTTACTCTGGTGCCTACAGCAGTTCTTCATGCTCCTGTATTACACCAACTTCAGTATTAACTTCTTACTCTATGCAATGTGTGGTATTACGTTTCGACGATGTTTAGATCAACTCTTACGTAAAGTACTTAAGAGTATCACAAAATACAACTGCAATCAACAGCGCTACATTTAGCTGACGTATCGATATTTAACACATTGTCGAAGTAACAATGCGACTACTCTCACAGCTACAAACATAGAATCGGAAAATTTGTAACATAATAATAATAATAATGTATTTAACTAAAGCTCGGATGATCAATTCGAGAATAAACACAAAAATATCAACTTTATATCTATAATACACAATATATTTTCTTTTTATTATGTATAACCGATTAAGACCATGTTTACCTGATCCCTACTTTACCGACAATTTTTTCTCTGTAACCTTACTTGTACATTTATTGAGATATAAATTTGAAAATTTCTAAAATTAAAGAAAATATGCTAAGGTATGTTTATCTGGTCTTGAATTTTCGTAAACATAAAAAAAAATATTTTGAAATTTTTTTTATAAATGTCAACATTTAGGACCAGATAAACGTACCTTAGCATATTTTCTTTAATTTTAGAAATGTTTAATTTGATATTTCAATAAATATATAAGTAAGTTTGCAGAGAAAATAATGTCGGTAAGGTAGAGATCGGGTAAGTATTACATGGTCTTAATATTATATTAAATGCAGTCAATAAGAATATATAGATTATACAGTGTAGACCATCTGTTATAGTTAGTTTTTAAAGCGGAAAAAAGTACACCTATCGGGATGTGAAATTAAAACACTTTAGTGAATATGAAAAGTACTTGCATGCCATTTATAAATTAAAAATTATATCATTCAAGTGTTCATCACAGTCTTTTTACAGGCACCCTGCATATCCGATAGTAGAAATTTTCTATGACTACACTCGAGTCTTCCAAATGTCAAGAAATTTTTCCCAGAGTTTCTCCCAAATGTCAAAAAATTGTTTATCTCTATAGTCACATCAATTACACATGTGTATTGTGTATAATATATTTTTTAGCATTTTAAATTGTGCGCGAATAGCAACCAATCACATGTCGAACGCAAAGTGTGCGCAGTAGTTATCAAGTGGGATTTGAGTAATACACACTTGACATTTGAGAAAAAAATGACTTGACGTTTGGGAGAACTTGAGATTTGGGAAGTTGATATTTGAGAAACTCGAGTGTATCTCAAATAAATTGGAGGAAACGACCTCAATTTCAGGCCGCGGGCTGAAAACCAAATCTGTTAAAATTACAGATTCAGATCTGTTGGACATTTCTACTATTTTAAGGGTGCCGTCCTATGGCAGCAAAAAATGCATAGCGGAGAGCAGAAAGTCATAAGAGTGAAAGAGAGAGTGACTGTATTTGTCTCTTTCATTTTTACGATTTTCTGCTTTCTGTTTTTCGTTTTCTGCTATCATAAAACAACACCTTAACAGATAAAATCTGTTAATCTTACAACTCTATCTGTAAAATTTACAGAAATGCTTCTTTTAGAGGTATCTGCTAAAAAGATGATAGGAGTCGAACTCGAAGTTTATCGAAAACTATAACTTTTTTTCCTCATTGGTTTTTTTCCTTATAGCTGACGCGGGAAATTTTAAATCTGTATTGTATAAAATCGTGTACATTAAACGCACGCGCGTTTAAACTTTACCCCATGTAAAAAATAATATTCTTTCTCGAAAAAGTCCAGTACTTGCGTTTTCATGCGACCCCGGTAAGAAGGCTTGAATAGAATAGAATTAAAAATTTAAGATTTCAGCGTAAAATTACAGATAATCCTATTATTTTTAATACCTGATTTTGCTTTCAGGCTTCAATGTACAAAAAAGTAATAGGTGATCTCAGAAATGTAATTCTCGGCTATTCTCATAGCGTCAATGACTCTTTTTCCTTTTCTATAAAGAAGGTTAGATATAAAGTGTGTTTAATTCAGTCTAATTCAAAGACGAAATGTGTATATTGAATGTTCATAATTATCGGTGTTTGAATTCAAGTTAGGAAGGGTCTATTAAAGTGAATTCAAGTTTGGACTGCGGAGAAATTGTATAACTTCAATTCAAGAAATCTGGATTGATTTTATATGAAATGTATTATCTTCAATTCAAAATGGTAAAACTGAATTGAATGTAATAGGTTTTGTGATAACTTGAATTAGTTCATTTAAATAAATGGAAAATTTAAGTGAAATTAGATGAAATAAATTTTCACATGACTTTAATACATAGGACCTAATAATAAATATTCACTAATTGTTAGTAAATTGTATAAAAATTAAAATTACATTTTTCAAAGTCTATTAGTAAGGATAGCAGTTGTTTCCTTCTAATACTGTTTTTGGTTTAAGAGAACGAAGGGAAAATCAGGTATTCACATGAACTGCAATGTTCAATCCCATTCTGTTCAAGCCTTCTTACCGGGACTCTTCAAATATGTTAATAAAACTTTTTATTGTTGTAAAGTCGTGTATATACTTAAGAGTCATTGTAGTAATAATAAATGGCTTGTTAAATATTAAATGTTAAACAGTTAATGTTTGTTTAATGTCAATGTTTAATGTTTTAATGTTTCCATGTCTTATAGGGTTACATCTAATAATACTAAAATTTATATAAAATAGTACAATTCAGTATTTGCATTCAAAATATATTTTATATTCCGTCTGCATTATTTTTAAAATATAATGAAATTTGATGTAAAAGTCAACAAAATCGGATTTCAATTGCAAAAATGTAATTTTGGCAACGTTGCATACGTCTTGGATTTAGAAGGAAGCAGACTCATTGGTAATTTTTCGAATATAATTTGAAATTAAAATACAATTTAATGATTAAACGAAATTATCTTAAATAAAGTTCTATCATAATTGTCTGAAGCGCCTCTTCCGAAGAGATCAAAGTGTAGTTGTTTAAAGTACGTTAAGGCAGAGTAACACAAATTAATTAAGCTTATGCTTCTTAATTGCATATTAATTAACCTATTCCCGTGTGGAAATATGTCATGGTGGTCTTGAATCATGCATCACCAGTACAGTTTTTCTCACGCCTTACTGTATACAGAATAACACTATACCGGCCCGAGATTGACACTGTGCAGTTTTACTATTGTTGAAACTTTGTCAAGTCAGACTACCTAGTTGCGACACAGAAGTAAGAGGCAATTTCGATGCAGTAAATATGTCTAGTTTTTGTCTTGGCACTGTGTAATTTTACTATTGTTGAACCTTTGTCAAGTCAGACTGCCTAATTGCGACACAGAAGTAAGAGACAATTTTGATGCAGTAAATATGTCTAAATTTTGTCTTGACATTAGATAGTATGGCTTTTCGGACTTAAAGAAAATGAAAAAAATATATATATAATTTTAATAATGTTCACATGCAATCTCTAAAAAAACCCGTTAATTAAGAAATTGTACTTTTTACCGAAAATTTTCAATTAATGAAATATATGTCTGAGACATAATTAAAAACATAATTGTAGAGAACGTTCCATATTTCTAGGATGTATATTTAAAAAGAAACCAAAAGATTGTTGTTTATAATCAATTAATTATGGCCGTGTGGTCCAGATCTGCAATCTATATCATAAAAATTTCTAAGTGTTAATCAGCCAGATTTTTTTCAATTTTCAGGAAATTTATAAAAATAAAATAAATTTTTGTTTTTATTTACATCAATTTTAATGTACGTATTTCAGTAATAAAGGAAATTTAATATGTACTTTAACAGTATTTAATATGAATTGTATAGCAATAAATTCTACTGTTTTAGATTTTGTAAAAGTGAACATTTAAAACATGAAAAATTTTATATACGTATTTAATTTATTATTAACGCAAAAGCTTGTTTTAATTAAATTATTTTGAGATAATTTAATATTTGTGTATGTGTTACCATCATCTCGAAGTTTAGGGTAGTGGTTAGGGAGCTCGACTCGCGTTCAGTAGGTCATGCGTTCGATTCCCCCCGCGTGCGTGCGAAATTTTATTTCTTATATATGCGTTAAAATTTACAAATATAGATTATTTATAAGTATATCCATAATATATCAACGAATAAACCATGTTCTAAATTAATAATTATTTTTTATAAGATTTATTTATATTTTTCAGTATCTAGTCAAACTGTGTAGAAACTAGTCGATCGAAACGTTACATCCCAGTCTAGCCACTGTACCGTCAGTCTGTGCCGCGCCAATATAGATTCAAGGCGAACTGTACAGATACAGTACAACGCCATGACAATTTTCCACACGGGTTACATAGAGGAAGCTTTTTCTAATATTTTTAAAATAGTTTAATTGAACTTTCCTCAGTTGATAAATGTTTAATACAATATTGTAATCAATTTTCTGGATGGGTGTGCGTGTGTGTGTGGATTTCGCCGTTTTTTGTTGCCGCCTTAACTTGAATATAGTTATAGATACATTGTTGAAACTTATAGGTCTTATTTGCACCATCAATACCTCAAAATGTGCCGAAGGATTTTTCAAAATATTGAATTTAAAAATTTTAATCTAATTTTTGTAAAATAAATTTTTTAAATATAAGTTCTCAAATAATCAAAATTCAAAGCTTTTGAACAAGACGCTTCGCGACGCTTGTGCCCTCCGGGACGCTTGCGCCCTTCAGGCGCTTGCGAGCGTCGCGACGTTTGCACCTATTTGTTTTTAAATTACTACAAAATGGAATGGAATGCAAACGAAAGCTAATTTACTTAAGGTTCTATCGACCTTAACGAGCACATTCTCATCAGGGCACTCGCGCTTCGCGCTCGATATTTCATTTAAACCTCGCGCTTCGCGCTCGGCTTTGTTTAACAATATTTTTCATGATTAAAACGAAAATTACTCATCCTGTTGAAAAATGGTTAAAGGGGAACTTGTAGATCTTTTTAAGGCTGATGGAATTTGAAAATTCCTCATGTAGAAAAACTCACATCCCAGGGACGCGACTAGCACGGGGTTCTGGGTGTCAGAACACCCAGACAGTAATTCGAGTATACCTACTTGCAATATGCATGGTTGTCTAAATTATTAGATGGATAATACAATTCCACAATAAACGCACTTTTTGAGGGTTTTTAATCTGTTCTTTTTGTTTTTTTTTATTTATTTTTAATATGTAGAGTGGCTCCCGACACCCACTGTTTTGAGACACTTGTTGTGCGCCTATCTAATTCTGTCAACTTATCTGATGCATTTTCAGATACCCTCTCAAAGGCAAAAGAGGGAAAATTTCTATAATTTTGATAGCAACAAATAGAGAGAAGAAATGAATCGAGGGGGCTTGAGATTCAGTTCTTCGAAAACTCATTTTTATAGTCCCAAAATAGCGTGTACTTATTTCTTGTCAGAAACGGCGGACATTTTGACTTTCATGATGGAAGAAACTAAATATTGACAGCTGCGACAGTGACACCCTGCGCACGTAGCACGTGTTGGCTTCCTGATAGAGAAATTCTCCCATTGGTCAATTCAATTCGATTTTGAATCGCGCAGCAGATTACAATCAATTGCAGAATATCTCTAGCAGGAATCAATATTTAGTTTCTTCCAACACAACATGGAAGTCAAAATGTCCGCCGTTTTTGACAGGAAATAAAACACGCTATTTTGGGACTATAAAAGTGAATTTTCGAAGAACTGATCATCAAGCCCCCTCGATTCATTTTTTCTCTCTATTTGTTGCTATTAAAAAACATAGAAATTTTACCTCTTTTGCCTTTGAGAGGGTATTTGAAAATCCTGGTGATAGACTTGTGTCTTTCTACAGACTTTGACAGTTTATGACAGTTTACTGACAGTTTTTACTTTCAGATTCCATCGCCATTAAGACCAATAATTATTTTTCTTATCATTTGCTCTGTATCTCGCGTTATTTGGCTCAAAATATGAATTTTCCATTTTTTAAGGAAATTCAAAAAGTTATTATGCCTATCCTATAGAGTGTTCAAAAACAAATATTTTTCATTTTTAGACTATTTTTGACATCATGCGTTGTTTGGCTTCAAATTAAAATTTTCTTTCATTTTTTTGGATTTTCAAAATATTATAAGTCTTTCAATTTTTTTTATCCAAAAAAGTCATTAAGAAAAATTGTTCGTTGCGCGCTTGCGCCCTTCGGGACGCTTGCGCGCTTCGCGGCGCTTACGCCTTTCGGGACGCTTGCGCCCTTCGGGACACTTTCGCGCGTCGCATCGCTTGCGCCCTTCGGGCCGCTTGCACGCTTCGCGGTGCTTGCGCCTTTTGGGACACTTGCGCGCTTCGCGCGTTGGCATCTATTTTTTAATTTAAATTACTACTACTTAAGGTTCTATCGACCTTAAGGAGCACATTCCCATCAGGGCACTAGCGCTTCGCGCTCGGCTTTGTTTAACAATATTTTTCATGAATGAAACGAAAACTACTCATCCTGTTGAAGAATGGTTCAAGGGGCACTTGTAGATCTTTTTAAGGCCAATAATTATGTTTCCTATCATTTTCTCTGTATCTCGCGTTATTTGGCTCAAAATTTGAATTTTCAATTTTTTTCAGGAAATTCAAAAAGTTATTATACCTCTCCTATAGAGTGTTCAAAAAGAAACATTTTTCATCTTTAGACTTTTTTTTCATATCGTGCGTTGTTTGGTTTCTAATTCAAGTTTTATTTCATTTTTTTGGATTTTCAAAATGTTATAAGTCTTTCAATTTTTTTTTATCCAAAAAAGTCATTAAGAAAAATTGTTCGACTTTTTGAGTACTACGAACATCCGTCATTAGAATTTTTAAATTAAAAAAAAAGAGGTTTCAAAAATTTTCAAAATGCTCCAACTTTTTAAATTTTTATTCAAAATGGTTGGCCAACGAACTTAACCTTCATTTTAGGACACTAAAAGAGTATACCAAAGGACAATCCAACCGGTCAATTCTTTCGAAAGTTATCCATCTAATAAACTAAAATCTACAGACAGACAGACACATTCGTAAAAACATGTTTTTCGGGTTCAGGGGGTCCCAAAACGTGGACATTTGATGAAAACGGGGGGGGGGGTCAAATTTTACACAAATCTAATACATTCTCTCTGATGAGAATGTAAAAATGATTTTGATGGTTAAAGACTAGACAGTCTAGACTGGACAGATTGACAGAAAATTTTTCTACATGGGTTTTTGAAATTAAACAGTTTTCAATTGAAATATTTTTATTAAATAGTCACTTATCCTTACGCGGAAATTTCACAACAATTAAACTTTCTATTTAACAAATCTGATTTGTGATAATGTGAATTTAGAAATTAGAAGAAATTTCTTACATTTCATAAAATTACATAATAATTTTATACTTCATTTGTTAAGTAACAAGTTTAAGTGGTGTGAAATTTATGTATGTCGAGAAATGAATATTTATTAAAACCGTTTCGATTGAAAATTTATGGATTTCAAAAAATACATTAAACATTTTTTTTTAAATTAAAAATATTAAAGTTATAGTAATATTTTAATGAAATTATACAATTATTATTCAAGCTATTTTTATTTTGCAAATAATAATTTGTTAGAATGTAGGTGATCAACCTGTACGCGATTAGTAAATATTTAAAAGTAGTGAATAATTATAACTATTAATTGTCCTTAATTATTTTATATTCTGAGACTAAACAGAGAAAATAGAGGCTTCAATGTAGACTTCGAAAATTATTAAAAATTAAAAAATTAATTATTAAAATTAAGCAAAAACACAAAAAGCATATTTTATGTCCATCATAAAATGCGACGCATATGAACCGCAGGCAGCACGCACCGCGTGCCTCGCACGCCGTGCGAGTAACGTCCGTCGCACGATTGTTATTTGGGATAATGAGGAAGCAAAGTGCTCAAACAATGAGCACAAAAAGAGACAAATATAGTTAAATGGAACACCCGAAATCGAATTCACAGCTAGTTTACATCTTTTTTCTTAAATTATGAAAATATATTCATACATGCAAGAGCCTTAAGATTCTAATGGAAACCAGGGATGAGTTGACATGTTTACAAAGGAATGCATTAAGGGCATGTATTACTTACCCGATCCCTACCTTACCGACATTTTTTTCTCTGTAACGCTACGTCTACATTTATATGAGATACCACATTGAAAATTTCTATATTTGAAGCTAAAGCCTTAAAGTACGTTTGTCTGGTCCTAAATATTGACATTTGAAAAAAATTTTTTTGAACTTTTTTTTTTTAATGTCAATATTTAGGACCAGATGAACGTACCTTAAGGCTTTAGCTTCAAATATAGAACATTTCAATGTGGTACCCTAATAAATGTAGACATAGCGTTACAGAGAAAAAATGTCGGTAAGGTAAGGATCGGGTAAGTAATACACAACGAACCATAAACACAAAACGCAAAGATGCTTTGAATTACTTTATAGAGATAAATAAATTATAAATAACTAATCTTGGAATTTAATTATCTTCTATATTTACTACATAATCTAGAAACCTATTTTTAACAACAATTTATTCATATTAACAGTATAATTTATTTTTTTTTTTTTTTGTAATTTCAAAGTTTCTGCCATTGGACAAGTTTCTCATACTTTCCGAATCCGGAAAATGCATCTTATGAACACGGCGTGTATTTTGGCCTTAAATTAACAATTACCACATACACATACACGAGCAATGCTACATAGGGCTGATGGTGCAGTCCCACGTCGGCAGAAATCGTCAGCGTAAAGCAGAAATTCATGAGAGTGACAGAGATAAGCAGATCTATTTTTTTCTTTCACTCTTATGATTTTCTGCTTTACGCCGACGTTTTCTGTCGACTTTGGACTGCACCTTGATAGAGAGGTACATAGGGCGATGACGGCCACGCAACGGCCATCAGTGGTAGTGATGGTACTAGTATACCCTGTTAGAAGTAAAAAGATAGAAAGTCTACCTATTTGAATCTTTTTCAATATTCAGGATTGCAATAGAAAGGAAAAATGTATCTAAATTTATTCTTCCCCATCCAAACCAATCTTTTTCTATCCCTTTCGCAATCCACGAATTCAAAGTGTACACTTGGGAGGGAAATAAATTCTCTAAAATCACTATCCTTTTCTATCTTTTTACTTCCAACAGGATAGACAATTTTTGACTGAAGATTGTAGCGACATCGGTGCATAGTAAGAACAATACACTTTGATCTTAAGGAAGAGGCGCGAAATACAATTTAATTTAAACGTATTTACAGATAATTATACAAAATTATAAAATAAACAAATATTCTTTGTATCTAGGGAAATCAAATTAGTGACAAATGTTAAGGCATAAGGCCTAAGCACAATCATGTACTTGTCCCATATCCTTTGCCTAAAGACATTTCTGTCCTTTTCTATTAAGCCACGATAGAAAAGGACAGAACCAGTGCTCTCAAAGAGGAGCGGGGGGGTCCTGCGCGCGTAGCGCGCCAACTTTGAGAGTGACGTCCTAAGGCAGCAGAAAACGCAAAGCAGAAAGAGAAATCATTAAAATCTTAAAATCATAAGAGTGAAAGAGAGAGTGACTCTATTTATCTTTTTCACTCTTACGATTTTCGGTTTCCTGTTTTGCGTTTTCTGCTACCATGGAACAGCACCATGAGAGTACTGGACAGAACATGTTTAGGACACGGGATAAGTAAACGAATGTGCTCAATTCTATACGTGATAGTTCCGCTTGTGTAACATTGCCAAAAAACTTAAGGACAAATGGTAAACTATGACGACACTATTAAGCGACGTAACGTATATATTTTCTCCAGCTGGTTATTTTGAAACTAAAGAAGATACCTCGCTGAAATTTTTGAAAATGACAGAAAACTTATTAGTGTGATACGTTTCCTGAGTTGCGTAGGTAGGTTGGTGTATTATAGGAATGTAGCTTGGAGTGTGTGCGATAGAAAGTGTTGGACGATGTCACGAGGTGGGAACTTAGATTTTGAGTGAGGAAAAATCCATTGAGAGCGAATCGGTATGCCACTAGTCTCAATAGTAAGAAGAAGGGACGGAGATGGCGGGTATGCCGACCTTCCTTGGAGTATAAGATATTTTGAGTTCGTTTTAAAGTACTTGGAATAGTTGCCTTTGACTATATTACTATAATCAGTTTATTTAGGGTGACCAGATGATCCAGTGGAAAAAAGAGGACAACACCTCGCCACCCCTTCCCACCTCTATAATAAGACAAAAATTTAAAAAAATTGGAGTAATATTTTTTATGAAATAATAATAAGTTAATAATTAATATTTTTTCAAAGTTTATTTGCCGACACATGAAGAATTGTGACGGGTACTGTAGGGAAATCGCAGTGTCGACATCTGTCTCTTTTTTTCGAATAAGGAGGGAAAAAATATAAAACGCGATCGTAGGAAATATTTTTTTTTTAAAATGCAAATTTTGTCTTTTGACCAAAAAGGAGGACATTTTGTGGGTTTTACACGATTTAGGAGGGCAGGAGGACAAGTAAGCGAAAAGGAGGATATGTCCTTCAAAATGACGATGTCTGGTCACCCTAGTTCATTTAATTCTTCCATAATCGTACATGAGAGTGTGACGCATTAGACGTTAGTCGCCGAGTACAGAGAACCTAGGTAACGAAGTTCAGAAGGCTTACGACGATTAGTTACACGGAGAGAAAATACGTGCACTGTGTATGTGCAACAAATCATGTATTAGATATTTCAACTTCATTGAATACACAAAGTGTGAATTCGGGTGATAAATATCGGGCCTTACGTGCTCAGAACGTAAGCGCATGGAATCAAAGCAGGGTCTCATCTGCTTAATTCACAAAACTTATGTACTCAACACGTGAAGCTCCGAGCGTTCGAAGTTTGAATTTTCCCAAGTATTCAGTATCGTTATTTTTTCTCCGCGCAGTCATGAGGGAGGTATACCAGCCCAGAACCATCTGACGATTTCGCGTCAGGTGCGCCCTTTAAAGACCCAAGGGTTGCGTTGGAAGCCGTGGGTAAGAGTAGAGCGGAATGGAGGGAGATGTGCGAGTTGAATTTTCTCGATCGCCGCACTAGCCTGCATCCCCACTCTGCTACACCAGTGGTGTAAGTGAAAAGTGTCTTTGCCGCGCCATAGTCAGAATTCGGAGTTTCAGACGTAAGTCTGAATATTTTGAGGCAAGAATTCTGCAGACGCTGCTGCAGGTAGGGAGCGTTTGATCCCTTGGAGCTTTTATTTTGAATGAGAACTATATTTTTCGTACATTTACAAAGTTCTATAATGGACATGGAAAATTTATAAAAATTATAGTTTTCATTCAAAATGCAAGTTCCAAGGGACCAGACAGCGGTCGGCTAATATGTTTCCCTTCATTTCTCAAATTTTAAACGAGATATTTTATTTATTTTAAAAATAAGAAGGTGGAATATAAATAAATCGTTATATAATTTCACTATTTCAAACTTGGAACTCTTCATTTCTCTCGTAATTATTTTTAAAATATAAAATTGCGTACACATCGAAAAAATATATCATTTTAATACTTTTGTAAATTGGACCAAATGAAACGATTGTTGTTTAATGATATTAAAAATTGTAGACTTGAAAAAATTGAATGTATTTTATATAATTTATAATATACGAAATTCTGTTCTTTCGGTTAATGCTTTTGTATGACTTTTAATTCCTTGACCAACTTCCTTACAGGAGCGGCAAACCCGGGGGGCAAGTCGTGTGATAGGCCGCCTCTTTCGAGAGGGGAGTAAAGGTCTAGAAGTTTATTATATGTAAAAAAATAATAAGAAATAGTAAATGTAAAAAGTGGGGGGAGTCCCCAACAAAAAAGAAACGATTGAACGATTTTGCTTTTGTAAATTGGATTTTTTTAAGAATGCGGATTCAGCAGTCATCTTTCTGATAATCAAAATGATACGTTTTAAATGATCTCCAAAATTTAGATAAATGTCAGACGCCCTGCACGTTGCGTTTGGACACCTGAGCAGATGAGAACTTGAAATTTTCAAGTGAGAGTATAAGGGCCGATTCTTCCATCTCTGATGAAATCCATGGTTAAGAAATGACAAATGATTTTAAATCAACGGAAAAATCATAACTAACGTGCGAAACGTTCCACCATGAATTTTGTATCTCTGGTTAGCTAATGGTATACCCTGTTCGCAATAATGTCTACTTTCAGACTATTTCTATTGTAACGGCGATTCTGATTGGCTATGTCACGAAACTTGTGTTAGCGCGCCAAATAGGCCTCTGACGTCAGACGAGTTGTATCCTAGGTTTAGGTCTGGCTCATGCCTAAACACAATCGTGAAATACACAGTAACTTTAAGCTTAACCAATGACATCTTTAACTCAAAGATGGTTACGTACTTTTCTATCCTAATATTGTCTTATCTCTCTTTCGATCACAACAGAAACGTAGCAATATTCTCTACCGCAATATGATAGAAAAGGACAGAACTTCGATGATCCGAAAGATCATCGAAGTTACATGATATTTATTGTATACTGTTTTATATTGCCATAAATAGTACATTACACTACAAGGGCAGAAAGTTGAAATTTATGCATTGATCACAGTTCAGGGCTCTTAAATTTCTGCCCATGTAGTGTATACTATTTTTCTTGCTACCTGGTCGAAAGTACGAAAATAATTACATGTGTACATTGGAATCTATTGATGCCTGCCCCGTACTGAAAAAAAGAGTTGGATGCGACAAGTATCTAGTTGGACATATATGGCTTTTCTAATTTCTATTTTATTGGTTGGGACATCCACTTTTCTTGTTGGCGGTACTATTCAGTTTGTTACCTCAACAAACCGAAAAAAAAGAAAAAACAAGAAAAGTGGATGTCCCAACCAATAAAATATACCAATAAAATAAATAAAGGCCATATATGTCCAACTAGGTAGTTGTCCCATCTAACTCTTTTTTTTCAGTGCGACATTTTCGGGGGTGGGGGGGATTCAAATAGATCTATAAATAAAAGTTTAGATACTTGTAATAATTGTGCTTTAGTTTCAAAGTTTCCATTAATTTCTTCTTCATCTGTCGATTCATCAGTTGATATGTCGTTGAATTTTTTATTTTTATTTTCGTTATACTTTAGTTACTAATATTACGTTATAAATAATATTCATTAATTGCCACTAATAAACATTAGCAGAGACTAATTTGACTAATGCATGAAAGTTTGACTTTCTGCTGTATTATTATTGGTGCCGAAACTACGTACTTTCAACCGAGGTAGTATGAAAAATACTTTTCACTGCACTTTAACCCTTTAGATCCGACATCTATAATCAGTTCAATGAAAATGCTCTCCTTTTAGATCTAGTAAAAAAAATTTTTTTTTAATTTAAAAAATAAAAAAAAATAAACATTTCGGGACCTATTAACCCTAATGGTTACATTTAACGTGATTTGAAAATACTAACACGGAAACTTTCTAATTTTGCCGCCAGGAAATTGTGGGGAGCTCAAAAAAAAGAATGTGCCAGATTTATTGGCACGTACGGACTCAAAGCCTTAACCAAAAGTTGAATTCAACAGTTAAGTTAAACAGCGACTAAACTAGTTTAATCATGATTTAAAAGATGGTGGAACGCAGTGTACTAATTAAATAAAGTTACTCAAGGATTAAAATTTAATCATAGTTGGTGGAATCGGTCCTAAAAACCAATTTCCATCGATGATTAAGTATTGATGTCCCGAGTCTTGTATTATTGAATCGCCAGACTTATAATCACATCGTTATAATAACATACTAACGACTCGAAAATGCTATTTAACAGTTAGGGAACGTACCCATACTACGTGACCTATTTAGGGATGGGAGGGGTCTTCAAAATACCACGCTTGGTCACGGGGGAGAGCGAGGAGACTTAGGTGTTCGTCACGTAGTCAATTACAACATGTTTTTAAAATTTTTTTCTTCTTGATAATATTTTTTGAACTTATAATTGTATATTAGATATGCACGCACTCTTGACGTCACGCAGCAAACGCCATATTAATAAAGACAAATATAAGCCAAAATGTTTTTTTTTTTTAACTTTCTGATTACAAAAAATTATTTTAAACCAAAATGAATTACTACGTGGTTAGAGTGGAGGGTCTTGGCATATATACTGTGGATGGTCACAGAGGGTAAAAAGTAGGAGTAAAAAATAATAAAAAACGGGTCACGTAGTATGGGTACGTTCCCCTACCTATTACTCTATTAGCCAATGAGGGAGCACAACTTCAGGCGAGGACTTGTCCGCTCTCTATTAATTAAAAAACCTAGATTCGAATGTATTGATTATAAGTTATTCGCACACTGTCCCGGATAATCCCACGTCCCAAACAGAGCTCCGGTCTCCCCTACTTTTTCACAAATGCTCACGTTGTTCAAGAGTGGCGCATGTTCCTCCTTAAAGCCATTATAATTTTTAACCTAATTAAGATATTTTGTAAGAATAAAACACTTACCTTTGTTTTTCCGGATCCAGTTGGACCCACGAGCATCAATCCGTGTCTCACAATGGTAGTTTCGTAAAGCTGAATCACTTTATTCATGTATTCTGAAAAAAGAATTTCAAGATTTCGTTACAGAATCGACTAGAGTTATCTGCATTTGTTCTTAATTTATGTGGAACTCAATATGAAGTTGTCTGATATGCATATGTCTTTTTAGAAAAGTATAAGATGCAAAATTTTATTAGATTTTGTACTATTGTGGAAAAAATATCAATTTAATATCATACAAACTAGAACACTTTAAAAACTGTTGAAAAATAGGAGCATTCATAATTTCCGCTGGTAATGTATTTATTTTTAAAAAATCATAAAAACTTACCATTTACGTCCTGAAGTCCAAACTTCTTAATTGATTTGCGAATTGCAGCCTCCAAGATTCCATAATCCACAGGTTTCTCCACTAATTTTGGAAACAGATCAGAAACGATACCTAAAAAATAATTTTTTTCGTTATCACAAAATACTAATTTTAATTCGTTTTTAATAACTGTTTTTTTTAATATTTGCTTATCGTACCATATTACGTTATATTCTATCATGTTTAACGTAACTTTTCTGTTAGGTTCATATTAAAATGTGTGCCCTTATATACCACATTATACGGTCATTTTTAAGGATTTACGACTTTCATATATCACATTTATACATTTTTAAGGTGTTTACTTTCATATCACATTGATGAAAATTTGCTTAAAGATCCCATCAAAAAAATTATTCTACGATAATGCAAAACAAAGTAATGTATTGATTTTAGCTGGAATATATATTATCAAACGCTAATTTTTGTTATCTCGTGGTATTTTGTCCTAAAAGCATGCCGAGATACGTAATTAATGTCAAACATTCAGAAGCACACTGTTAAAAATGTTTGTGATTTTACAACACATTGATTGTAAAAAGAAAGTTAATCAATTAAAGTATCATTGAAAAATCAAAAAAATTGTATACGTAACCTATAAGCAATTTCTCGTGATCGAAATTATAACCTTAGGAATGCATTTCTGGGTTACAGTTCAGCTATAAGTCATAGTTAATTCTTGATTTGTGTACTTTTGGACGTTAAGGCCACTGATTTTTGAATTTTTAATAATAATGTAATGCAAACCATATTACATGAAACACTCGATTTCTCACAATTCAGAGTTCAAACATTGTATTGTAAAATCACAATACGTATTGGTAATAAACTTCCAATACATTTGTTGTGAAATCACAACAGAAATTTCTAACAGTGCACTCATTGACAACTTCTCGATTTCTCGATCCCGTCGAGCAGTACCTTGGAAAATATCATGCATCCAATCTGCCGCAACATTTTTCGTCACATAAAAGTTACCTAAGCCGTATGAAAAACTGAATCTTCTTTCATTCCAGTGATTAACAATTTTTTCGAATATAAAAATATTGAAAAAACTGTCTTTTCACCAAATCTTTTTTTTTATTTCAATCCAAAAGTTTCTTTGCATGAAGTGAGAAATGATGTCCGAATTCTCGTAAGCTTATTGACATAAGAAATAGTTTTATCGAAAATATTAAGAAGTTCAAAGAATCGTGATAAAACTTTGGAAAGTGGTATAAAATATCACGTCCCTAGTGGAAAAATCTTTTGGCGTTGGCCAAACCCAGACTAGACCGTCAAAACTCTAATCTGGCGCAGATCAGACGGTCTAGTCTGGAGCTGGCCATACCTGTAACACTTTTGCAAAGTTTGTGACTAGATGGTCTGGCCAGCCGCTAGTCAGTCGCTGACCAGACGCCGAAAAATAAAAGTAAATCTTATAAAAAATGATTATTAATTAAGGGCATATATTACTTACCTGATCCCTACCTTACCGACATTTTTTTCTCTGTAACGCTACGTCTACATTTATTGAGATACAACATTGAAAATTTTTATATTTGAAGCTAAAGCCTTAAGCTACGTTTGTCTGGTCCTAAATATTGACATTTAAAAAAAATTTAAGACCAGACAAACATACATTAGCATATTTTCTTTAATTTTATAAATTTTTAAAGCCGAGGAAACATATCAATCTCAATCATTTATATATCGCAGAAAAAAAGTTGCACGGAAAAAAGAGTTTTCGAATAAATAACATAAATTATTATGTATATAAAATCGATATAAATGTTAAAACTACGTAATAAGAGACCCCAAAAACCCATGAGTAATAGAATTGAGTGTCCCCATGCAAGAACAAGACATAGATTTTTCTAGCCCGGTGGCGTTGGCCCCTGACGACTAAAAATCGAAATACGAAATTTTGAATTTTAAAACATAGATTATTGTAGATAATTATATTCCTCATCTTTTTTTCCTTTGCAAAAAGATCATAACTTTTTTAGATTTTTCAAAAATTGCAAAAAACTCTTTTTTTTGAAAGTCAATTTTTAATCCGATTTTTGTCTTCAACTCGTGTTCAAATCCACAGTTTTCGGAATTTATTCATAAAATTTGTAGGAAGCATTCCTTATAGTGTTGTTGTTATGACGGTTAGCGATAAAAATTTTCAACTTTATTCATAACAATATAAAAAATTATTTTCTAGGCTATTTCATAATTCGTTCCACAAAACGTTTGAGCGTTTCGTTTATCGAGGAAAGTTTGAGCAATTAAAAACTTCCTGCGGAGAAGTTGTTCAAAAATGTACAAAGAAGTTTTCTGCAAAGGCTTTTTTCAAATAAATCAATAGGTAAAAAACTGTGCACGCTAAACTTTAAGCGCACGACTGATCTTCTATGCGTGTATTATGCCGAGTCGGGACGTCTTTCCTTATATGGAAGCGCGATGAACTCGAAAAATAATATACGACTATTATTCAAGTGTTAGATGACCGTCAATCGACCTTCAGACGTTTTGTTTCCATACGTAACCAAAACATTGCAGTTTTCTGCTAAAACGAAATAGATCATTTCTATTTTGAGTACCGAAGTGTGCGCTTCGTAAGCGTGTTGCGAGTTTTAGCTTCAGTGAAAATAAAATTTATAATTTATAATAATAAAATTATTATCAAAACGAAATTTCTATAATGGAAAGCGAATCTTAAGGTTCTTCTGGAGGGAGGAAGCGAACAACAAATGAAAAATCGTGGGCTAGAAATGTTAAGAAAACATACAGAAATAGAGTACGTATAATATTTAGTTTTTTTCTCTTTCGATAGAAGGTGCAAAAAATCAGGTTTCCGTTTTTTATATTTTGAAATTTAATACAGATATCGTGATAAAAGCGTGTTTTCGTAAAAATTTGAATAATAATTTCGTAATAAGGCTTTTCAAAACAAAATTTTCCTAACGCAGGGCGAAGAGTACGTCTCTACTTCTAAGAAACTTGTTTCTGAAAAACATTTTGTACCAGTTCAAAACTGCTGTAAGAAGAATTGTTTTTTGAAGATTTCTACTTTTACTCAGAATAAATTTCATGACCAATTCTGGAATCTGGGAGACTACATCAAGCAAAATATTGTTCTTAACGCGTTAATGAAATGCAAGGACCCCTTGAAACTAAGTGCTACCGAAGTTCCGCGTCTAATCACGTGGACATATCATTTCTCAACTGATGAAGAAAATATTGTTGTATGCAAACAGTTTTTATGTAAAGTTTTGAATGTAGGTAAAGGAAGGTTAGAATG
>UCOH01011644.1:0-46849 GCA_900474275.1 Synergus japonicus | reverse complement strand
TATATATATATATATATATATATATATTATATTCCGTTAACTTCTTCGTAGAAAATAAACATAATCTGCGAAGTTCCGGAACAAGCTGAGAAAAATGTTTGGTGCGGACAACAAAACTTTTTGTTGCTATAGAAGCAACAAAAAATGATGCTTTCAGCGTGCTATGGCTGTTGTCTCAATGAGAAAAAGATTAGTCCGCTATCCGCTGCTCTTTGCTTTACAAAATATATTTTATTTATTTATTTACGAGGAAAAGTTGAAGAATATCTCTCTTGAAACTGCAAAATTGCTATTTAAAGTTTTAAACAACATGATTCCTAGAAACCCTTTCAAATATTCGAATTTTCAACTATCTTCTAATTCATGGAAATTATTATATTTATAATTACATAATTGTATGTAGAATTTAAAATATCTTTAAAAATGAAAATTTTCCAATCTCACGTCAGAAAATTAAAGAACACGTCTAGCAAGCCTCTTTTTTGCCTTGCTGGCATTAAAATGAAATGTAGAGGGTTGTGTATTGTATTTTTCGACGTTAGTAGATTTTTCTAGCGTGTAAATTATGAACCTGAAGCTCCTAAAATTGGATGCGCCGATAAGTGTATAAAAGACTTTGAAAAATATAAATATAATCGAAGAAAGCATAAAATGGATAGCTGGCGCCGAGGAAAGCATCAAAGTGGATGAATTTCTGGTCGACATCAATCGTTGACTCATCCTATTCGGATCACAAAAGTAAGTCGAATTGGGTCGGTCCGACTCGGTGGACAGAATAGGGTCCCATCTCATCTCCACGAACAATTATTTTGCGGGTCCCTCTCGAGTCAGAATCCCGCAGCGCGACTTCTCCGCCGACGCAGGAAGACAAATGGCTTCGTGACGTCGGCAATATTACGTTTTAAAACTCGCCTAATCGTTGGCTTTCGAAACGAGAAAGAAACTCGATACACCGGACAAAATCGGGCACATCGTTACACCAACAACAGGTTGTTCGTGGGTACCTGCCTCGCGTATTAAACCTCCTTTTTTTGTTTCACTTTTGTCTCATTGTTGCCCTTTTTCATTTATTATCAAATGTCAGCACCATCACTCCACACTTCTCACTGTGGTCAAAATCGATTGGAAATGATTTAAACATGTAATATTTGAAACCTAGCTACCTAAAAACAAATAATTAGATAAAATCTATATTTTTATTTATTTCCCCTGACCTGGAAATGAGATTTCAAAGTTTTCCTCGCTTTCAATAGTCGCTAATTAAAATATTACGCCAGTCAGTTCCGAGCCACTTAAAAAACTGCAGGTGCTTTAGTTTGTTTGCTAGTTCGATTATTGAAAATCACTTTTAACTAGAACTTGAGGAACCTTGAAAACCCCCAATATTAAATCATAGGAACTATTTAATTATTATTTATTTTTATATTAAATGAAAAATTTTAGTAAAGAAATCGAAAAATGTAGTTATATGGTATGAATAAAATCTGGAAAGTTTCGAGGTTCGTTATCCATTGAATCAAAACTCAAATTTAATCAGAGTTGTTAAAAAACAGACGCAGGTAATTTCCTCTGAGAGGCAACACAGCGAGTTAGTTGAGCCACAAGCAAAGGTACAGCGAGAAATTCGCAGGACAAGCAAGAGAGGAAGGTAATATCAATACGTTTATACGAAGGCCCAGAATATACATCATAGTCGCATCTGATTTTCCGAGCGCATCGGTACGTGCATAATGTTTTAATGGAGTTTGTGGAGCACGCCATACTCAGGGTTGAGGCCAATGGTGAAGTCGGGACGGTTTACATACCATTTACTCGCGCCCTGTAAGCTCGGCGGCCCCTGTTTACAGTGCTGTACAAACTCGCCTCGAATCGGTGCTATATATTTATATCAAGTCTCAAGCTTTTTGTTCTATAAATCTTGAATCGATCCGCTTTCAAATAGCCCCCTATTTACTCCATATTATACGAATTATGAAGATTTTCATAATTTTCATAATCAAAAAATTGTAGAGGTATTTTTGATAAAAAAACATGCATCTAGACCAGCAGCATTGAAAGAAACATTGAACTGGCCGAAAAACCTACACAAAAAAATCAGGAATCACTCTTTCTTTTAGTTATTCTTTGAAGAATTATCATGGAAGGGTTAACGACTGTATATCCTATTAACAGGATGGCCGCATGCGATTTTATGCTTCTCTTTTTGTGCTACTCATTTCGTAACACTTTTTAAGTCGAGGATAAAGGCCATTACGCAAACGGCAGTCATTTAGCAGTTAAGAATCTTCTCGTAAGTAAACACTGTGATTAACGCTTGTGACGGCCAAGAGTGATTCGAGATTGAAATTAAAGATTTTGAAAAAACTTATCACTAATGTCGAAAATAATAATTAATGTCACTTGAGATAAAGTCATATAAAGTTACAAAGTTACGTATGATGACAAACCATAATTTTCAAGTTCATAAAGCAATACTATCTTTCGTCTTCACATACAAATTGAATTTTAAAACTACTTTTTAGTACCAGCAATACAAAGCTCTAAAATAGTCGTAAAGCTAATACCGGCTTGGCTTACTGAGCCTGTCTCTACTT
Organism: Synergus japonicus; assembly: GCA_900474275.1. Taxonomy (NCBI): domain Eukaryota; kingdom Metazoa; phylum Arthropoda; class Insecta; order Hymenoptera; family Cynipidae; genus Synergus; species Synergus japonicus. The sequence continues at coordinate 44,255 of UCOH01011644.1, read as the reverse complement.
ACAAGTCAACGAGATCTGTCGACCAGAATTGGCTTTGCCCCGCTGAATTACACTCAGACACAGAGGACACAGAGGACACAAAAAGAATCCGTTTAGCGGAGAGCTCGGCTAATCCAGATTGTCGATATTCGTGGGGAGATGTCAAGCATAAGAAAACACGAGAAGCGGTTGAAAAAGTGAAAAAAGGAGGAAAAAGATCGAGCCAAACGATGAAACAAGAAGTGAAGAAAGATTCGAGGCAGAGGTCTGGAAAAATAGAGAAAGAAGACATCCATCGCCCAGTTTCCAGACAATTTGAGGTGGACAGTCTACCAGTCTGATCCTGAGTCTGAGTTTGAGACGAAGTTAAACCTGTTATTATCATACTTCATCCCCTGTAGTGAAAATGTCAAACGGCCATCTTGCATCAGCGATTCACCTTTCCTGAGAGGACCAACGGGCGGTCACATCAAAGCTTGGTACCGATCATCTCGCGACCGTCACGCGACACTCACATATATATATATATACCCATAACGTATATAACAGAACATAACATCTATACCTGTGTCCACCAGTTTACCAGTTTACCAGCCATGTCAGGACTATCCAGTTTACAAACGACGTAGCAGCGAAGGCAAATTGAGCCTCATGATAATAACCCTTTCAAAAGGAGGAACCTTGACAGACCATCTTTTGGACAATGAAACATTTTGCTTAAACGATTTTTGTAATTTTGTATGTATATTAAGGTTTATTATTTCTTTATTACTCTAAAATATCCTTCCTTGGCTTATTGGACGTATTCTCTAATTTGTTCTGACGCATGAGCGTTTTCAAAGAAAGGATCATTTTGTCTTCAATATATCATGAAAAATAATGTGAATAAAGTTTCGAACGTTCAAATGAAGGAAATATTTTTTTTTAATTATATTTTATTCAGAAATATTGTGCCAACTAAAAATAACAATCAGGATTACAAGTTTATTTAATTCTTTATTATTTTCAATGTAAATTAATCAATATTTAAAAACTTTTTGTAGTTACAAATACAATCAATACAAAAATTCGTTCATTTGAACGCTCAGAACTTTTCAATCATGAAAAATAGTCATATGATTAAAATTGAATCAGTCAAATTCTACTGATTTTCAGTGACTCTTTTCTCACGATTTCAATCAGTGAACATTCACTGAGAATCATTCAAAAGTCACTGAAATTTTTAGTAGTTTAGTGACGATTACTGAAAATTTCAGTGACTTTTCACTGATTTCCAGTAGATTATTCACTAATTAAAATCGTTAATCAGTTAAATTTCACTGATTCAAGTTTAGAGAGATGAAAAGTCACTGAAATTTTATGTAGTTAAGTGACTATTACTATTACTATTTTATTTCTGTTTATCTCTTGAAATTCAATAAAGACTACAAATCTCTCCTGCGATTTTATTAAAGATAAATATATTTCTTGTTACTGCAATTGATATTATAATTAAGAAGTCCCACACAACACTAACCAAACATTCATAATGTTTCGGTATACATATGTACACAATTTTGAAGGAGCCAAGGAGCGTATCCACATTCTTCCAAGGGAGATACAAAGAAAACAAGGGCGTTAACTGATGGGAGTGAGCTAGGAATAGGTGTCACGGTTCTTAATATCTGCTCTCTAGAACTTTTCGAGAGTTCTGAACGAGTTTTGGATCGGTTTTTGTGCTGAGTCGTCTACTCTATCGTCGCTTATCCAGCAGTCTCGACTCATGCTTATATCTCGTAGACAATGAGAAACAGGGGCCACGGAGAAATCAGAACCGAGTCTAATAAAAAGATATGGGAACGATAATGCAGTCCCAGAAGGTCCTTCCGAGACACAATGGGGTGTATCATGCCGGGATGACACGGCTGTTTCTGTCAATGGCTACCCACAGACTTTGCATTGTATTTAAGGTCTCTATATCTCTACTCATCTCAGGACCTCCGTTAAGTCACGCGTCATCCTGCAAATCTTTACTCCCACTTCATAAACTACCAAATTTTCACAAAATTAATAAAATCAATTAATTTTTACATCATTGTATTAAAAATTACATCATTACATTAAAAATTACATCATCTATCTATTCTAAAAAGATGATTGAGGTGAAGTCGAAATATCGTAACGCCTATTCTGCACTCCTGATTTGAAATTTTGAATTTGGTTTCGTCAATAATCATTTTGTCACGAGTCTAAATTCAAAATAGGTACATTGAAAATCTAGGAATTTTAAGGGAATTTTATGGATTTTTTAAAGATTTTATGGGAGGTAATGGTATTTTAAATGCTATGGTAGAATTTTAAAGAATTTCAAGATGTTTCTGGGAATTTTTAGAATTTTTCACGACTTTGTTCAGATTTCAATCGGACTTGAAGGTACTTTTATGACTTTTAAAATATGTATTTTGTGGGATTTAAATAAGGAATTTAAAACTGTATAGGGAATTTTATTCAGGAATTTCACAAGCTTTTTAGGATTTTAAAAAGATTTTGTAGAATTTACAAAGATTTCGAAGGTTTTCGTCAAATTTTAAGGGTTTCCAAAAAATATATCTAATTTATAAAAGATTTTAACATGGATTTCAAGAGATTAATGATTTTGAAGGTTTTTATGTACATTTTTAATGAGTTTTAAGTAACTTTTAAGAAATTCAAGAGATTTTTAGAATATTAAAACGATTTTGTAGGATTTTGTGGGATTTTAGGATATTTCGTCGAATTTTAAGGGATTTTAAAAGCTTTGTAAGAGGTTTATGAAATTTTAAGTAATATTTGAAATATTATCCTAAAATTTTAAGGAATTGTATGAGATTTCTAATAATTTTAGATGATTTCGAAAGATTTTTCTGATATTTAAATGATTTCGTAATATTTTTAAGGATTTCATGGAATTTGATGAAATCTTGAATGATTTTAAGAGATTTAGAGAGTTGAAACATTTCCACAGTTTGCTAGAAATGTTTACAGATTTTCAGGAATTTTTAAAGATTTTCACGAAGTTTAACATAGATTTTAAGAGCTTAGAGATTATATAAAATATAATAAATTATATAATATTTAAAAAGAAGATAAATGCGCTCGCGGAGCGCGCTTTCGTTCTTGTATTTAAAATTTCTTATATTTCATTCAATTTATAAAGAAACGATATGGGGATAGTTTTGTAATATAAAAAGATTTAATTAAAAAAATTGTTTACGTATGAGATGTAGTAAAATAATAATAGAATGCATTTGAACCATAATAGCTTAGAAGAGAGCACGAACTCGACACTATCTGGTGTGTAGGTACCTGTAAGTACGAACTTACACAGGGTATAGGTAATAATGTTTCTACAGGTTTTGCTCAGCCAAGAGATCCGTATCTCTCTTCTCGTAGCCGTTCTCGCTGCGTGCTCGTGTTGTCAGAGATGGAATGCCGACAGCTTGACAAATTACTCTCTGATTCGCGTTTTCGCTAAAATCAATCACCCCACGAGGCCTCTTGTCACCTTTGCACTCACAACGTCACGATAATTGCTGGATATTTTTATCCTCAGCCATCAAACAATCGTCACTTATAGCCTCCAATAGGAAAATTCGAATCAGAAATAGTCACCACAAATACTTTGGAATATTGTTAGAAATTTTCTCGTTAATTGTATTATATAATTAAGCAACGTCACAAAATCCAATATCCGGTAAAGAAATCATAAAACTCTAATAAAAATCGGTTATGAGATATTCCTTTATGCTTTATGTCCTTTATGAAACCGACAGACGGCAGTCGTGACTGAAACCCAATCAATTCTAGTCGCTGGTCGGCTTTCAACGCGTTTCTTTTAATAAACTCTGATTGAAGATATGCAGGGGTGCTAATGGTTGTGGCGAAGACACCGGGGGGCTTCCGGAAAAAGGTCCCGGCTCACTTTTTTCAACCCCCGGCCACCCCCTAGTGTGTCGACTAACTTCTTGACACCGACTTACAAGCACAGATAAGAATCCCCTACATATGCGTGATCTTTAAGCGTTTGTTATAAACTGTATCACCCACACAAATGCACCTTCACATTCGTGAGACCACCGTGAGATTTAATTAACGCAATTTATGATGTTTGAACGCGGCTACTCTATTGGGTGGACACGAATACAGTTAAAACGCCAGGAAACTTAACGAGCTGCGACGTCATTGCGCGAACATATGCAAATTTGTGGTTACACGGAAAACAACAATTTTGCCGTGATATGATGTTGCTAGGTGAAATAGGAAACGCGAGGTTTGTTATTATCGACTAATAAGCCGGCATTGCTTGCCTCGATATTACCGGGAAAAATAAAAATTAAACATTGTTCACTTTTTTTTTTTGCTACTGCGTGTGCGGTTTAGTATCTATATTTTCTTCATATTGGAAAACTATTTTTAGAATTCATTGTTTTTACATGTATTTTCAATATTTTAATACTCTAGTGCTAGTGTATACTAGAAAGTTAATCATTTTGGCGACTGGTCCTGCGCTCACCACAATATTTTCTTTTGAGTCTAGCCGATTTATCAGTTGGTAGGACAAGGGAAGACGAGTCGATCTTTTGAGTTGCCCTGGGACCGGTGACAGGCCGACAATAGGTCCCAGGGGCCCTTTTGCGGGCGCTACACTGTTTTTCAAAATTCGTACCAGCGGGCTCCAATTGTCCAAGGCACCCAGGGGGCGCCTTTGAGGATGAAAGGCCGCTTACGATATAACGCTCGAATGTTTTGGTTTCTACCGTGTGGTTTCACTGGTCTACGGTAATTTGCTAATTCCATTGTCATTTGGTCACTTGTTACTCGCGCGAACGAATCTTAAAAGAAAACCTGGCTAGACGCCACCTCAAAATTTTGGCTTTATATGCTTCCGCCATTCTCTCATCATTTTTTATTTCTCTATTCATATCTCTGTCCTAGACTACTCACAGCTATTTTCTATAGTTGCCAATTTATTTGTTATATTGATACTAAACTGTAATTAACAATAGTTGGAAAATTAACAAGGCTGGAAAATTCTCCGGATGATTCCCACGTTTTTTCAAGTCTATAGAGATAAAAGGCACGTATATCTACAAAACTGATATTCTGGCTAGATTCGACTGATATCCCTCGATAGTCTAAATTGCCACGAATGGCACAATAATAACTTTATCTCGGTATTCGACGTGTGAAATGGGACTTTGAATGAAAGCTTAGTTTCGATCAATTCTCCTAACGTCTTTTTAATCCAATTAATTAGCGGCGCCGGACTCGGGGTGGATCTAATGCGAAATACTTGTAGTTGACCGGCAGTGACGTCACAGACACGCCATCCGTTCTGGCGCCCTTCGCTTCCGGCAGTTATAATAGATATTAATAGCAAAATCCGTCGATTCATCGGATCGAGAGTTTGTTATATTTTGTTATGCCTCGAACAGCAGGAAATGCATTTTTTATTTCTTTTGGTGAGAAGACTCAAACTAACAAAAAATCAACACTTACGTTCAATATTTCTGCTTGAGAAAAGTTTTTTTTTTTGATTAAATTAAGTATTTTTTTACGAGATTTTTTTAATGCGTTCGTATCAGCATAAATGAATCCAGAAATTCGTGTCCATCCTGATGATATACAAATATTGTCTTCGAGTCGCGCTACCAGGGATGGCAATAATGTACGATGAAGTATAGGGCCAACCGAACGGACAGAAAAATCTTTCTTGTAATTAGAAATTTATGCACTAGCTGACTAGCTTGCGGGCGTGTTATTCAAATGTGACACTCTTTGGTTCGGCCAGGACCGTATGTTGCAAGAGTGTGTCATATTTATAACCGGGGGGACGCGACTCATTAATTATCGTGTTAATGGCCCCGAACGACATGACATCGATTCGCATTAAGGGGCTAATGTACAACCAAGACGATTTTCAGTTTTCACTATCTGTTTCTCACTCCCCTATAATCATCCATCGAACTACATTCTTCTGCCCTGAATACACAACCCCTGCTTCTTAAATCAAAGCCAATTCAATTTCCGAATAATGCTGCAGCACCGCGATTTAAAAAAAAAGTCAACATACCGTTTATTTAAAATTTTTTTAGTCTGAATATATTAAGAGGGAACTTAGCAGAGAAGCATTGAAAGTAGCAGGCATTTCGTGAAGAATAAAAGATAGGAATAAAAAAGAAGAATAAAAGTTACAGTAGTGCAGCGGAAAATCGATGTTTCGTCGCAGACAAAGTTGAAAAAAAGGAGTTTAGCCTCAGAGAATTTCACCCCAAAGTGATCGTGCCGAGAAAAAAAGGGAGGAATTTTACAGGGTCCTAATTGGGATGACAGAGACATCAATGGCGGCTGCGATCAAAGCGACCGTAAAGGTTGGTTACGGGTGTAAACTCAGCATTTTAGTGTCACTCGAATTTTTTCTAGCCCTCATAAGCTCCGGTGTTTATGGGGTTGTGCAACCGCCCCCGTAAAATCTAATGCGTATTTTTTATAAAGACCTTCACCCAGTTCGGACTCCAGACCCACTTTTCTAAACCATAAACACGAATTAGCACACGCTTCCAGCAGAGTTGTATATTCATTTGTCTTGTTTATCTTTCAATAAATATTCTATCCTATGATAAATATTTATTTTTCAATAATTAAGTTATAAGAAATTTTGATAAATATAAGTTTCTTATTGGAAGTGGTACACTTTATAATTCAAAAGACATGCGTTTATGCTCTGAGAATTTGCATCATACTATAACAATGGCGGAAATATAGGAAAAAATGATCTTGTGGCCTTCTTCCCATGTTTATGATTTTCAAGTTTCACAGCTGGCTTAATAATGCCCAGAGACCAAGCCACTAATTATGAATTCGATGGTAGAAACTCGTGAAAAATGCATCGAGCGGCATAGAAAAAAGAGCACAGTGACTGCGGCTGCATCGTATTTTTTACGAGGTTCTCTTACGGTGTCTCGTTTAATGGTGCATGGCAGTTGCAAGGGCCAGGACCCGTCAGTCGATGCAACCAGAGTGCGAGCTTCTACTTATCTAGATGAGATCTTGTTTTCTGCGGTGAACCCCCGCGGCGTGCCCGCGATTCATTCTCAATATTTTTTTTACTCGCCGCGGGAAAATCACTCAAAAGGTTAGCTGTGCATAGTGACGTTTCAGTTTCTATAACATCTCGTACTTCATAACATCCATCCTCCCCATTTTTCGCCAAATATAATATTCTCGACATGGTAGCAATTTCTCTGATGCGTGATACAGTTTAGATCTTGAAACTCAATTCAAGGTTTATTTAAAACTGGTTTTCGGACAGACGATGAGCTGATTATCATTTTATAGTTTACACCCAGAGCAATAGCAACTTCCGGCATATATGTTTTAATTGGTCTAGCATAAAAAACGGTCACAACTCTCTAAATTTGAATCAGTGAACATTTCACTGATTTAATTATGATTGAAAAGTTCTGAACGTTCAAGTGAACGAATTTTTGTATTGATTGTATTTGTAAAATAAATTGTTAAATAAACTTGTAATCCTGATTGTTATTTTTAGTTGGCAATATTTTTCTGGATAAAATATAATTAAAACAAAATATTTCGTTCATTTGAACGTTTGAAACTTTATTCACATGATTTAATTAGTGATTAAGTATTTCACTGATGAATCAGTGATTTGAGACTTTTTACTGATCAATTCAGTAATTAGTCCACTGATTATCAGTAAGCTCTTACTAATTTAATTAGTGAACCGATATAATCTTTATAAATTTCAATAAAGTATACTTATTATTTTTGGAAATCGAGTTCCAATTTCAATCTGTAAATTCAGTAATTGTGGAAATGTTGAATTTAGAAAAGGTGTGCTGTAGCTCATATCGATATTGCTGCAGAAAATGTTTAATTTTTAATAATAGGACTAATTTCATATTTTTAAACAATTTTTATTCACGTTGGAATTTTAATTTGGATTTCATAACAGCAATGTGCTTTTAGTATTATTTAAATCTCACGCTAAATTAAGAAGGTACAAGTGCTGCCAAAAATCGGTTTCACTGATTATCAGTGACTGGATTCTAGCTATTTGAATTAATGAGATTTCACTGTCAATCAGTAACTTTTCACTGATTTAGATTTAGAGAGTATATCGAGGGAAAGTAGAAAGGAAGATAGAAAGAAGATAGAAATATTGCTTTTATCAAGACGGATATTGAAGTGTGTGGAAAGACAATTCTTGAGAATACAATTTGAGGCAGGGATGATGGTATTTCTCACAAGAGCAACAATTGGCGATAACAGGCTCTGTGCCAATCAAGTTTGAAAAGCATTGCGTCGATTTCGAGCGTTGGTGGTAGTTGGCAGGTATAACAGTTCCAACTAGGATCCACATATACGGGCATATCTGCGTCTTCTGCCCCATAATTATCGAGGTCGGCCTTCAACACAGCAATTTGTCAAGGCTGTAATATTCCTCGCTATATAGCATTGTATACATATCGGTGGATGCCTCCCACCAAATCAGATAACATCTAACATCCACATGTACCATTCACAGCCTCCAAGCCATCTATTTTCGAATCCTGCTTTTATTTTGTTTCTCCTCTGATATCTATTCGACTTTGTCACCTTTTTCATCTACTCTCTAAATCTAAATCAGTAAAAAGTCACTGATTGACAGTGAAATCTCACTAATTCAAACAGCTAGAATCCAGTCACTGGTAATCAGTGAAAAGTTACTGATTCATTCAGTGAACAAAAGTCACTGATTTAATCAGTACAAAGGGATAATGTGGACCGATTTTTGGCAGCACCTGTACCTTCGTAATTTAGCGTGAGATTTAAATAATACTAAAAGCACATTGCTGTTATGAAATCCAAATTAAAATTCCAGCGTGAATAAAAATTGTTTAAAAATATGGAATTAGTCCTATTATTAAAAATTTAACATTTTCTGCAGCAATATCGATATGAGCTACAGCACACCTTTTATAAATTCAAAATTTCCACAATTACTGAATTTACAGATTGAAATTGGAACTCGATTTCCAAAAATAATAAGTATACTTTATTGAAATTTATAAAGATTATATCGGTTCACTAATTAAATTAGTAAGAGCTTACTGATAATCAGTGGACTAATTACTGAATTGATCAGTGAAATTTTCACTGATTCAAATTTAGAGAGTGGAGTTAAATAAAAAAGGAGAATGTAATATGTTGTCATTGGAATATTATTTTTGGAGGCGAGAATTTAAAATGAATATCGAAAGATTCGAAAGGATTTCAAGAGAATGTTTGTCGGCGATTTGAAGATGTAAGTTGCAAGATGTGCAAAAGGATCGGATTCTTGGCGCGTTTTCAGAGTGTAGGGGGCGTTGTTTACACGAAGATCGACCCTGTTCTAAGAAGGAGGCTGAGTATATAGAAAGGGTGAGTATGAAGGGGGCATGGAATTATTACCTGTGCCTTTGCAAACCGTCCTTTTCTCTACTCTTCGTGCTCGAGTGTACGTGACCTCGTAGGACGATGGCTAGATGGCTACCACTCTTAGATCTTGGAATATAACAAACCGGAAAGCTGAAGGTTCAACACTTTGAAAAAAATATGCCTGACACAGTAGACGCTATTTTTATAATTAAATCAATAATATAAAAATAGATTCCGAGTGAAGAATATAATCTGAAGAATACAGGAAATTGTAAATAAAATATGAAAAATATATGAATAAATTTGATCGAAACGTATAGATACCTAAAAAATAAACAGATATTCAATAGAAGTACACGAATTTCGTACCCCGAGGGAAGTTTGTAGGTTCGAAGGTGTAGTAGTGATGAATCGTGTGATCGTGTGATCAATCGTGTCGGTCTAGATGCCTGCCGGCGAGCATAAATATTTTCCTTGCCTTTTCTCGGGTTATCTCGAGCTCGCCATTAGCGAACCTAATTTATGCATCATCAGCGTCGACGGGTCCAACCCTTTCCCCTTCCTGCATCCATCTTTCGACTGAAAAGTTTCTAAAGATTTTCCCAACTCTGGGACTTTGCGTTATAGGTAGGGTTGTGCTGTACAGGGTTGTGTCTTAATTATCCTCCAAAAAGCATGACTTCTTTCAGGACGTAATAGGGAAACAATTTCTCCCTCTCTGGGTTTGTTTATAATACTTTTGTCGGGATAACAAAAGGCTAATAAAAAAAAGTAGGTATGTACCTGTTCAGCCTTAGTGGATTACCTGGCAAAGGATAAGGACAAAGGCTAACGAACCATAAATTCATAAAAGTGTCCTAAACGAGATTTCGGAAAGAGGTCCTCTGTGACAATAAGACAATAAACCGACCCACAATTTACAATTGATCCAGAGACGTCGCTAAAAGGGACTGAGACTGATCAAACAATCCGACGGACAAATGCGTTTGAATTGTGTATTTAAACTTGAAAGGTCTCTAAGATGCAATCGTTGAAGAAAAAAAAAAAGGAAGAAGGGATTCTGCATTCTTGCACGAATTTTCAATTTACACTTTACACTTTGGATTACGCTTAAGTCCATTTAACCGTTTACAGTGGAAGAGAAATTTAGAAAGTGTCAACGAATAGTGAAACTTCCAATGAAAACAAATAATTGTTACGTAGATTCAATCTGGAAAGAGTTGTTGCAATAGAGCAAACATCTTCAACTCAGAAGGTTCGAAATTCTGAAATTTCTAATATTGGTTGGAAATCTGCACTTTAAAAAAAATTTCAATTACTTTAGTTGAAGTTTTGACAATTACCGTAGCTGAATGAATATTCAATCAAAAGTAGTTGAATTTTCAACAAAATAGTTGAATTTTTAATATATTTCTAACAGTGTGAATTTAATTCCAGTTTCCTCCACATCAGTGTCTATTTTCGCGAAACTTTTGGGACGAAATTTGAAGAGACGAAATTTAGGAAGCAGAACAGCAGTGATAAGTAGGAAAAATTAATTTCGAATTAGTTTCTACGAAAGCCAGGTGCGTCTTCGATTCTCGGAGAGCGCAGTACGAGTAAGTTTTCCTAATAAGTTGGAAGGGTCGAGAACATCGCGTGGCAGAGTAACGTTTCCTATGGTGAAATGAAACGCTTTCGCGATAAGACCTTTCCGCGCTGTTCGTACCTACCGTATGTACCTTATTTAGATACTTTCAAGACCCGCTTCATTTCTCTTTCCAACCCCCGAGAAGAAAAAGAAAGAAACTCTTAACCTGCATTCGAAGGCCACAATGACCTACGACTTCATTGCGCGATGGTATTTTAGGTAAGTGCAGGTCGAATTTCGCTTCGTCTAAGCACGTAATTAGCTTAAGTAAGCGAATCTAATTTTGAGACTTTCAGGTCAAACCAATTCACAAAGTAATAATAAATATTACCAAACAAGTGGAAGCGAGTTGAAAGCCACTTTTTTAAATTACTTGCTTTTACTTTCCGAGTGTTTTCCACAAATTTGTGGAAAGTGGTACCAGAACTTTCTTTCAATAAATTAAAATATTGGAGACTTGCAAATTCCTTCTACCGACATTTAGAAACTCGTTTATTTTTATCCTTAATTGTAATTTAGCTCGTATTTTAGAGTATTATAAAATGGTTGATAGTCAGATTTTGTTGGGGGGCGTCCATCATCCTTTTACCCTCCATGTCACCAGATCCAATGGATCTCTGGGTGTCACTATGCAGGGTGGAGGATGATTTCGATTGGTGGTGGCATCAAGGAAGCCAGGTGTGTTCCCCGATCTCGTGACGTAATTAATCCACCCATCGCTTTTTTTTCGGGGGAGTGAGGGCCATTGTGTAACAGGCGGGGGATGCTACGCAGCTGCTAACGAGGACGGGTTTCGCCAACCTCCATCGCAACTATGTCCTGTATATTTTTACACACACAGATACATTGCTGACACATGAATCTATATGTAGGATGTTGGATGAAGGATGAAGGATGAAGGATGAAGGGATTCCACGTTCCACGCCCGAAGAGAAATGGCGGACCTTGATTCTTGATATTAAGTCCTCGCTCCGCTTTCCCCGTTCGTAACACATAAAGGAAGCTTTGCACGGTCATTTTATGTGAGAACCATCTGTAGCCAGGCTCCTCTTTTTTCGGGGTGCTCAGAATCCATACGCTCACCCCTGTACCAATGAAGCACGAGATCTGTCGGGAAATCTCTTAAAACGTCATTTAGGATTTCAGACCGCAATTTTTTGTATCGAGATGATGGATTCTGTATTTTTTTAATATTATACAACTTCAATTGAATACTTTTTAATATCTGATTTCAGTGGTATTAAATTTTTATTTAAAAAATGCTCAATTGAAGAACTGAAATGTAACGCTCCAGGTACGAAAATGTTCTGGGAGTTTGAGTCCATCTTGGATTCTCTCCATGAAGGGAAGAGGGGGTCACAATAAAACTATATAATTTAAAGGAATTAAAAAAGGAATTTTAATATTTAAAGTGCCTGACTATTTAATTAATTTAAGTATTTAATATTTGATGTATTTTCTTCCTAAATCATGAGGTTTTTAGGACATGGCAGATTGATGTAACGCCATTGTGACAGTGGTCGGTGGGATGTAACTTGACAAAAGAACTAGGGGGGGGGGGGGGGTGTTTATAACATAGGGACAGGAATATAGAAAATTTAAGGGCTGGAGAGAGCAAGTGAGAAAGATAGAGAGATGTTAGGGTCTCTAATAAAAGAGAGCTGAGCTCCCACTCAACTACTTCTCATCTGTCTGGTTTCCCATGCGAAATAAAATATCGCTAATCACTCGTACTCGCAGGGCTGTAAGTACGTACCTTCCCATAGGAAGCCGAAGCCTCATCCCCGTGTACGCGTGCATCTGCGTTGATGTAGATATATACATTTATGCATTTAAACACATACAGATGTACATCTATAGACCCACACATATACATACATATATACATCTATATACACATATATATATATGTAAACTGTGGTATATTAAGTTTCTTTTTTCTATGTCCCTTCATCGAACAACCCTCGATATGGAGGCGACTTTATTAATTCACGTTACACATCGAACCTTCACTTATCTTTGCATTGAAATATCGTATATCTGTAGCCCTATAACAAGTCCTAAGTCCCTGTAAATGCACTCTACTATTGAAGCGATTGAAACTGAATCGAAACGATTGAAAATGATGTTATTGAAAAATATGTTTATGTTTCTGTTATCACATATGTTTAGAATAAGGTACTTTTGTAATTATGTCGTCATTTAAGCGAAAATACCTGATTGACTTTACAACTAGATCTCAGGTTTAATTGCAAATCCAATTAGTGGCTGTGGTTGAAATTGGGTCGATGTAATAAATTAGATTCTGATACTAGTGCGTATTGCATGATTACCTTATGTAAATGCATATATTAAACTTAGTCGTGCTTTATTAAATACCTCGATTCTAAATTCTAATGAAACAAATTAAGCGGTATTGGCTCGACACGAACATCAATTAATAACGTCATTAAAATCTTTACTTTATACATTAATTAAAGACTTGAAGCTCTTTCTTTGTATCTGCATATTTCAATAAATAATTCCACGAAACAAGTTCAAGAATAATCATTATAAAATTAATAGAAAAATACAGCTCCTATAAAGAAAAGATACAAATTCCTCTCTAAATAATAATAATAATAATAATAATAATAATAATAATAATCACGAAACTCGATATTGATCCGAGTCCAATTTGGTCCTCTCGCGATTTTAATATTCGGCACAAGAGAGACAGTGATTCCACAATGGCTTGTCGAATCGCGGCCGATTAGCATTCGCTCTACTTGGCATTCGTGCCCTTTTCACGTCAATGTCATCAAGGGGCAAAAGGAGTCGTTTGCAAAGCCATGTGTTGAGATGAAAAGGGGGCGAGGGAGTTTTGTGGAGCTTTTTTAGTTTTTGGATGGCAGTGGATTGGGGTGAACGTGCGAGGGTTGGGGGGGGGGTGAGTTGCCTAAGAGAAAAAAGTGAGAAAGAGTTAGCAGATCAATAGAGAGAGCAAGCGAGATGCTCATAGAGCACCTATGATGGCCGCTTTCCTGTTGGACGAATAAAAAATTCAGTTTTAAAGCGACGGCAGTAGCTCGACAACCCTTTGTGTGGGACATAAGGGCGCCCCTTTCGTCGAGAGAGCACAATTCGAAGGGCGTGTGTCTCTTCGTGTGCCCTATTTACCCAGCGACAGAGCCCACACCCCTTAACCCCGCGAGGCCTTCTCTTGTAATAGCAGCGTGGACAAGCCCCTGATGCATTGTGGGACCCCTCGAGTGATCCCAGCCAATCGTCTCCGCACGTCGATTTTATTATGAAAAAGCGAATCGCTGGGGTGGATCGAGGACCCCTTATATTGCCATATACACCGTTTTCTGTCCCCACTGTGTGTTTACCGTTCCTGCTAAATGGTCGTAAGGATGAAAAATAAAAAGGGCTGCGAGATGCCCCTTCTCCTCTGTTTAAAAAGAGTGGAGGACCTGTGAACCTCAGCATTTTTATGACGCGGGTCTTGTTGGAGAATGAAATTAAAGGAGATTCAGCGTATTTAGATTTTTTTAATCATGTGTGAGAGAATGTTTAAATTTAAAGGAGTTTTTTAATTTATGATTGAATATTTCCGAATTTTTAGTCATTGATTTTGGTCCAGGATGTTCGTCTGATTCAGAAGGGAAAGGGTCACGGTACCGTTTCGCGAGGGTCTTTTGTGCACACCTGCCAACTCTTAACGATCGATGAAGGACGATAAATAAGGTAAACTTCGATAATTCTCGTTCCTTTACATGACCTGAGTACCTGTATAATGTATGTTGTATAATACCAATGGAGACCCTTCACATTGATATGATTCCTTTACACTCTTTTACGTAATACAAGCACAACTTTGTAAGAGGGTCTATAGCGGAAGCGATAGGCGCATAAAAATAATGACCGAGACCGACTGCCACGTGTCATCTTTCCGGTGACGGTCAAACAATTTTACGCTTGCAAGGTGGGTCGTAAAAAAGCTCGACTCTCATCTCATTGACTTCCTTTACTTTTCTTCCAACTTACCAGTCTTGTGATTATCGAATTATTAAATTACTAATAGGAAGATGAGAAAAATGAGAAAAAAGGTAACAAGTCAGGAAAGTAAAAAAGGGCAAGAAAGATTTAAGAGTGACTATAAACAACAGGGAAACTTGACAGATTCTGCGGTTTAAAAAAATTAATAGACTTGAAGAAAGAATGTCTATTATAGAAAATATCTATTCTAAAAAGATGATTGAGTCGAAGTCGAAATATCGTAACGCCTATTTCGTACTTCTGATTGGTCGAGTAAGTATCGATAGTGATTTTCAACAATCGATACTTGCCGAACTGTAAATTCCGCGTAAATTGAATTTGAAATTTTGAATTTGGTTTCGTTAATAATCATTTTGTCACGAGTCTAAACTCAAAATACATTGAAAAGAATAGGATTTTTATGGAATTTTTTTAAGATTTTATGGGAGATAATGGGATTTTAAATGTTATCGTAGAATTTTAATGAGAAATTTCAAAAGCTTTTTATGATTTTTAAAATATTTTGTAATAGTTTTAAGGATTTCATGGAATTTGATGATATCTTTCATGATTTTAAGAGATTTTAAGATTTAATTGAGAAATTTTTAGAGTTTGCTAGAAAGTTTTAGATTTTCACTAATCTTAACATGGATTTCCAGAGATTAATGATTTTTTAGGTTTTTGTGTGCATTTTTCATGATTTTTAAATGATTTTTACGAAATTCAAGACATTTTTAGGATGTTAAAACGATTTTGTAGAATTATATGGGATTTTAGAATATTTCGTGAAATTTTAAAGGATTTCATGGAATTTAATAAGATTTCTATGTAATATTTTTAAGGGATATAAAATATATAAAGAGATTTTAAAGTATGTCATGAAATTTCAAAAGGTTTCTAGGAATTTTTAGAGATTTTCACAAAGTTTAACATAGGTTTTAAGAGATTAGAGAAATAAAATATAATAAATTATATAATATTGAAAAAGAACATAAATGCGCGCGCGGAGCGCGCTTTTGTTCTTGTTATGGATAAAAATTTAATACCATTTGATTAAATTTTAATTTTCTTAGTAGCAAGAAGTAAAAAAAAATCAATGTCATTTTACAAAATGGAAAAAAGGTAACTGACGCTTAGGAGAACAATTATCAGTAAATAACAGATATTTTAGGATACCTGTTGTCAGTCTCACATTTTGGAATGGCAGCAGCCATATGCGCCAAATGCACTTATTAACTCCTTCGCGACATCTGCTTGGCTTTGTTCGGCTCGTGCTTTCCGGTCGAAAAATGCCCTAAACTGTCCGACCTGCCCACTCGAAGCAGATAATTAGGCCCCTGAGTAATTGGACTTAAAGTGCTCCTCGGAACTCTCCTGACAAATTTTTAAAAATCTCTTGCGAGTGTCTGCTGTCACTTATTAAAGAAAAGGAAACTACTCAATCTGTACAAATTACTATGTCGTCGACAATTACGAAATTGCACAAAATATTTCAATTGAAGAATCACGTTTTTTTTATTATAAAATTCTTTTGTTGCCAATCAAAATTATAACAATACAAATTTGAAAAGCTTATGAAAATAAAACGGAAGTCCTCCTCGAAAGAAGAAAAGAAGCATTCAAAGTATATTTTATAATTCTTATATAATATATTTGTTAATTTAGGTTTTAAATTTTAATTTAAATCTTTTTAAATCCTGAGACGGGTAGATTTAGACAGTGTTATATTTCATAAAGTTTTAGGACCAGGAAAAGGTCGAGCGAATATAATCGAAATTATGCGTCGCGTGAGAGCGTCAAGTTTTTTTGGGACAAAATAAAATTGACAAACGCGTCATTTGAGGACGTGTACGATCTTGGTGGTCGAGCTCACAGTGTCACCTGTCTTACAAAAGGGATTCACTAGGTTTAAGAGCGGACTGAATATACTGGGAACGAATTCAGGTGGATATCGAGCACCGCCCATGATCCGCAGGTGACTTCAGGTCAAGATACAGCTTTCTCCTTTTATCTCCACGAAAAGTCATCAACTCAGTTCCTCCCTCAAAAAAATTAATGTTTCACAAGAAATGATGAGCTGGATATGAAAAAATAAGGTCGTCCTTGGCGACTTAATTCTTCAAATCTATAATCATTATTTTTCTAAATTAATAAGATGTCTAAACTTCTCTTCTTCACAAGGCTAATCTAATTTTTAAGTAGTCATTCAAAAAACGTCTAATTTTTCATTTAAACTTTTCTTTCATAGACCATAAAAAAATATATACAATAGATATAAACAAGTCACGAATTACAACTGCGTTAAATAAAAATAAATGTAAATTTCTATAATTATATGTTAAAAATGACAGAACGCCTTAATACCAATTTATCATTGACAACAGAGCTGCTTAGCTAAAGAAACCGCGTTCGATAATAAATTGCTAATTCTCAGCGAAAGACAGGTTTGCAAAAAATTTGATGCTGCAGCAATATTGAGCTGTCGTCGAAGATAAATGTATTTTGTCATATACTGATATTTAGCAGTGCATCATTTTTTTCTGGGAAAGCTGTTAATTTTTTTTCTCGCGACAGCTATAGTCGTTAAAATCTCATTGTCAGAGTCGGCATGACAACGCTCGAACCTTCGACGAATTATTGCTCTAGGCTATCTTATGTCATACCTCAAATTTAAATTTAAATTTAAATTCGATGACATCGAATTTCAAAGGCTCATTGAGAATTAAAAAAACGCCGAACGTTTTGGCTCAGTGGAAAGATTGACAAACATTTCAAAACGTGTCCCAAGGCTCTCGTCAATAATTTTTCCTTTACACTTTATATTTTTTTTTATAATTGTTTAGTTATCAACGAGAATTAAAAATATTGTCAACCAATTTAAACTTCTTCTTCCAAGTTATAATCTGTGTTATTATAGAAGTTTAAACTCTTATAAATATATAAATTACTTTTAAATTAAAAATGATTGTCAGCTTTTTTTTCTTTCAGTGAAATGTGAATTTTTTTGAAATCTGCCGACTTGTTCACGAGATGAACGCGTGACGAATATTACGCGATTATGAACGGCCATAGTAATCTGCCAACACGTTTAATATGCAATCTTTACGAGAGCTGCACCCAATACTTTGATATTGATACAGATGCTCAGTAGCGTAAGACTGCGACCTGAATAACAAATTATTTTGATTAAAGAGATTTAAACGAGAAAATTGAGTGTCATTCGAAAAAAAAACTATAGAAATTAAGTTTCTTTTGTACGAGAGAAGTTACAAAGAGTTGAAAATGAGAGATGAGGAGTGAAGAAAAGGAGTTATTTTTCCGTGACATTTTAAGGATTTGAAAAGTATTCTACGCCATTGAAGTTGTTCATCGATGAACTACGGGTAGGCTAATAACAGTCAGTGGGAATTTAATATGCACGAGGTGCGTACGAGGCCTCTACTCGACACGAAGCATCAATCAAAGCAAGCTCGTTCCGAGACAGTCAAGAAGTCGCGGAACTTCCGAGCACTTTGCCACACGACATAATCTCCTCTTCCCAGAGAATAAATTACAGATCGGCTGACTCGTTTACGCTGGCTTCTTCTCTGTCTCATAACCAGAGATCGACAACGATTTTCCACCTTTATTGCATATCGAAGGATGTCGATTCGATCGCCTACATCTAGACGCGAGTCGCCGTTTGAATTAATTATTTAGCGAACGTAATGAAAGGTTGTATCGTTAGGTAGTTACCACAGCTCAATAGAAAACCGAGAGGATTCAATTCTTGAATAATAGCTGGAAAGATGCGCCGAGAAATAAAAAGATATATTAAATTATTGTGAAATTTATGCAACATTAAAACCCTGTAAATAAAAGTAGAGAGATAACGGAAGACGAGACAAGACGGAAAGCCTAAAAAATAACGCAATATAATTTAATTATATACCAAGAGGTGTAATTTATTATTAACTCGAATCTCTATTAGAGTTTGACTAACATACTGATATAGTGCATCGCAATTACAATAATTATGTGCTTATGGCATGTTCTCGTACAAAGTGAACATGTAAATTGTGGCATTTGTATATCACCCATCCATTTATTCATAAATCAGAACGTTTTGCACCTAATGAGCAATATTGCATTTATACATTTTATGACTTATTACCATCATACTACAATGTACATTTTGACCTTCTGAAGCTAATTTATTTGATGTATTGATGAAACTTCTTAAATAATTAGAACTACGGCGTGATGACGCGAAATTTAAATGTGAAATTGTTTCGAAAGGGGAATAATAAACCTTTTCTAAAAACGAATGACTTGACACTTTTTGCTTTATAGTTGCAATAATGAAGAAGAAGTGTATGGAAAAAGTGGGGATTGAAAAAAGGAAATGTTCGTGTGACTTAAGCGACAGACATGCAAAAGTGTGACGCGTGTGAACGCAATATAGCCGCGTATGGAAATGGCGGAATATGGCATTGTATGGAAATTGCATGCTCGACGTAGGAGCAACCACTGTGACCAACTGCTGGATATGGCCAGCCTGCCTACCTGTACAGTGTACAGCACATAACAACACCTACCCATCTACCTGCAGCCTATGCTCGTAATGTCCCTGTCAAGAAAGCGGCAAGCTTCACTCGCACGAGGCCCATAAAATCGGATGGCTTGTCGAGCATGGCGCACGACGCGAGACCATTCGCCTATTCTTATTCGTCTATTCTTCAGCAAAACTACGAGAGCCATGTTTTTTAACTCGAGAAAACAACCGACTATTATATTTCCACGGCTCACGTCCCGACATTGCAATAAAAGAAGTTCAAAAGAGACCTAAAGAGTGAAGCAGTAACTGAGCGGACATTGTGAGCAGAAAGCAATGAGACCGTTTCTAGAGCAGCCGTAAACGGAAAAATACTTTTTCCTATGGAGTTTTCAGTATGAAGATGCATGTGATTGATTTAAAACTGCATTCCCCATGGAATAAAGAGAGGGTGTATATTAAATATTGCTCATATGAAATTCCCGGATAATTCCTTAATTTTAAATGATTTTAAGGAAGTTGAAGGGATTTCAAGAAAATGCAGAGAAAAACATCAAATTCAAATGGGGGGTAATGCCAGCTTCAGATTAAGCTATAGAACTTCGGTGTCAGTAATACTTTGAAATAGTATTTTAATCTTTTTTCAGAGTTTAGCTCAAAAGACTAAAAAATAATTTTAAGTGCATACTCTTTACTGAAATCTATAAATGCGAGTTTTGAACCCAAGGTGTGCTTTTTATAAAAAAATGGCAATCCAGAGTGCGATTGCTCCTAGAAATGGAGCAGATAATATATTATATATCCTACAAACAGTTAAACACCTATATTCTTATGGTATTACACAAAATTGGCTTGTGCCTGCTTCTAAGAGCTTTGCACATTCGGCCATGCTCAAACAAAGTAATTGACACAACAGCACACGGTATTCCCTAGCGGTCACCCATCCAAGTACTAACCCTGCCCAAAGCTGCTTAACATCAGTAATCCAAAGAAGAACTGGTGTTTTCAGCGCGGCATGGCCGTTCTCTAAAATATGAATAGAATATATAAAATAAGTTGTGTGTCAGTATAAATATTCTTCAAGTATGTAAAACCATTCAAATAAATAATATCTTCCAACTCAATAAATGCTTTACACCGCTACAGTTAAACATATTTCTCATCCGGCAAAAAAACATAATTGACTGAAATGAACAACTCTTAGAAATTAAAACTCACTCAACCATTTTGTTCTCTTTAATTACTAGGAGGCTCGATTTTAACATTAACTGCACGAAAGTTTCACAGAGTCATATCTCATAAAGAGACTTACAATCTGCTACATTGTATACCCAATTACCGTTCTATTCCTCTAGATGCGTACGAGAATACAATGTACAATCTACAATATACAATATAACAACAATACAGTATATACAGTATATATAAAGTATATATAAAGTATATATAAAGTATATATATATATATACAGCATACACTGTACAGTATAATACAATATACAATGTACATTATACATCATGTAACCATTCGAATCGCACTTGCAGACTCTTCCTACTTACTATTAAAAATGCCGAGTGTAAATCGTAATTTATCGACCAGGTGCGATAAAACCACCGAATAAAATTTATAGGACATTTTACAGAGTCGGCGAGATTGGTGTCAGGAGGAATTGAACGAGACACCTCGTTGCCGCGAAAGGTCAGGCCTCGCGGGGACCTCCTGCAGACATATCCACGCAGTTGGGATGACTGCTCGTCGTAAAAGTCATTTTACACGCCTGCAAAGGACAGGTGACCATATGACGTTAACAGACGAAGAAAAAAAGAATGAAGGATACGAGCATGCTCACTTGACAAGAAAAGAATAATCGACTTCGTTCTCTGAGTGATAGAGTGAAAGGCGTGCTCTTTAGACCCCGATTTCTGCGAATTTTATAGTTATTGACACCGTTAACTTCTTCAAAACTAATATTTATGAATCGTTACGAGTGTATTCACTGTAATCATTATCTATGATTACTATATCAGATAAAAAATATCCTGAACCAGCAAGTCCCTGACATAGCATGCAAAAATTTACAAATCTGGCCCAGATCAGTGATGGAAACATACAGTTCGATTGGGGCCAGTGATCCTCGATCTAGGCACGACCGGGGCCCAGTCGAAATTTGAAGAATCCTTTCAAGTGGCCCATGCATATTTTTACACAAATATTTTTCTGTCATGTCGATCGCGGCACGATCACGTTATAGATATGTATTACGACAACCGCACGATTCCATTATCTTTTTTCAAGAGAGAACCTTTTTCGTCGAGGAGCAAGAAAAAAAAAAAGGAAATATAGGATTACCACCTGCAGCACGTATACGAGACATTTTGTTTTGTGAGACAGAGAGAGAGAGAGGGAGAGAAAACGAAAGAGAGTTTGATGAATGGGGGTTTGGGGGGTTGGAGAAGATGGAAAAAAAGAGGACGAGAAACACCGGATTGTCGCCGCACAAATTTCTCTTGGTAGCGGTGACTTTTATTCCCGATAATAACAGAGACCGGTGCGTGGCGCGGTACGTGATCAATTTTCAAGCCCTATGTATGGGGTATATACGTACCCCAACTACGATTTCGGCATAATTATACGTCCGAATGTCTGTTCCGACGCGACCATGGTCACAATATATCCCATAAAACTTTGCCCAACTGAGAGACGGAGAGATTTACCAACACATAGGGGATTTGTAGACCCATTAGTGTGGATTTATACCAACTGGAAAGGGTTACAGAAATTGGGCGCTTGTTTAAAATATGGCACAATGTCTTTTGCAATGAGAGGTAACTTTATTTCAGTTTCTTTCGTGGTTTATGTATATTGTGCTTTTTAACTCCTGAGGTAATTTAACATAAATTCAGATATATAAAATATATAATTTAGTCAGTGATGAATTGCCGAATAAATGAAAAGACAAATATTTCTGTTATTGGAAAATTTGGGGGCGAATAGAAATTTTATTTAGGGGAATAGAAATGGTTCTCGCGTTTGTTTTTGATTCGTCGAAGCATTCATCTATTTGTGATACAAATGGAGCGATGTATTGGTTCATAGGTGCCGTATCGGAGAAGATAGAAAGATGGGAATGATGGTGAAGAAACGGTCATGATGGTCTCCTGGGTAGAAGGAGCAGATGGCCACGAGACGAACGTAATTGGCGAGCCATCCAGATTATTGCCTTTGGCTCTCTTCTCCTCAGAGGCGACCGAAAAAAGGATACATCGATACGGTCCAGGCTCTCGAATCTCGCTTCTCGATACCGAGTTCGAAGGACCGAGTCGACGTTCTGGGTCGTGACGATCCAGAGAACAGAAACAAAAAGGTCAGAGTCCTGCGATTCTCCGGAAATCAATCGAAATATTGCACAAGTGAAAACGAGTGCCATTGCCATTTAAAAATATCTACTAAATACTGCGAACTTTCCCTAACTTTTGAGAAGAATTCATAAAATTTGGAAAAATATTATGAACATTAATATTCCCCAAGAGCATTTAGGGAATTTTCTCTAATATTTGAGTGTAGACCTAATTTCATCAGATTTTTGGGAGTTTAAACAAATGTGGGTCAGTTTTGATGTCAGAGGATTTAATGTTTCTGTGTTTCGTCATTGTGCATGTGTACATGTCCATATGCACATTGTACAAGAAATACAAAGAGAGAAGGGCTCACTTTCGAGCGTGTCCGGCAAATTTCGTCGAGCGTATCGACTCGGTGTCTCAACCCGTGAAAGCGACACGGGCGCGATTCTTCGGCGCAGCAGTCACCGTCATTATCATCATTCTCATCATCATCATCATCATCGCCATTACAATCGTCGTCACGATCATCGGCCGTTTCGTTTTCACACGCCGATGCCCCACGACCGACACTACACACAAAATACCTCCTTTTAAACTCTTATGTAATTGCAGTAGTCGGTCACACTCGAAGAGATGCTCCACTTCGACCCGTTTGTTTGGAAATTTCAATTCAGAGTTCAAGCCAGCCCGCGTAGAAATTTCACCGGGCCCTGTCCGGTGCAATCGGGGCTGCAGATTGCACCAGAATTGTTCTGGCAATTTCTACTCCGGAGTGTAAAAACTTCACCGAATTATAAAGTTGCTAACATCGCAAATAAATAAGCTAACAGAAGTTGAATAATTCCGAGTAAATAGTGTACTTGAAGCTAAATAGTAAGTTCTAGGGGTGACAACAACTATAATTTTCACGCTAAAAGTAACTGTTTAGCTGTTTGTTTTTAAAAAAGATAAATAATCATGTTTCGTGCAAGTTTCTATATTTTCACACTGATTTCTAATCCTTAATAAGCACGTCATTTTCCACAGAGGCTGATTCGAAATTGCCCTAGGGGAAAAATGAATATTTCATTTCTTTTTAAATAGTAATTATTGAATTTGTAGCGTGAATTGCTCTGGACTTGTAATGCCACCGTTTCTCGAAATTAAATCACAACACTCACGCACTTTGGCACGCGATTCTAAAATACGCGTTCCGGGAGTGTTCAGGTCGCAGTATTTACATTGCAAGCTGTATTTATGATATACGCTCCGGTAACGAACAAGTACAATCCTTTAATAGATGGAGGAAATTTCTGAAGAGTAGCAATTTAGGTTTTTTATCACAAATTTGATGCTATGTATCATATGGAGAAAATTTAATATTATAAATTCCGTATCTTGTAGTCGTTCCCGCGAATCCGTTATGTGGGTGTAGTTTTGTCCATGTAACCATGGCATATAATGCACTAACACATTGGCGGAAATTTCTCACCTGTGTATAATGTATATGCATATCCATGCAAACTCATGATTCGCTTAATGTGCGTAAAACAGTAGAAACGGGAATCTATAGAAAATTATACAGGTATATAGAAAATTATACAGGGGCGTACGAGGAAAAAAAAAGATTACAATGTATCGACAGAATACAATTATCGGAAACACATATGGGAAGTATTACTTCTTGAAAAGAATCAACTTTTTCCTATTTAAATCCAACTTTAAGTTAATGTCCAGCAAAACTCATTTCCCTTTGTACATGAATGTGTTACAATTTTTCTGAAACGCGGGAACCTCGAAGCTAGTTATTTATTATTTTCTAATACATATTTTATCGGATTAAATTTGCATTCTATTAAAATCCATGATTTTAATAAACGCTTTCAAATATTATTTTGTGGGTTTATTGGATTAATTAATTAGCGATTCATCCGCTTGCTAATTTTCTCGTATATTTTTCTACAACTCAAACCCTTGCACCTAAGCTTAGGTCGTGGACTTGTGAAATTGGTTCATAGATTTGCGAGTCTACGCAGTGGTGTGCTTATGAAAAGCCGCGTGTAGTCCTTGGGACTTATTAAGCAAGATCATAGCTTAGCTTGTATATGACTATAAAACGCAGTTTTAACATTATAAATTTATCAGTGAGAACTTGGGACGACCAAAAGAAACGCGTTGATCGAAAGATGGAGGTAGGGATGTTCACCTCTGACCCACCGAAGTATTTCGATATACGCTCTCGTGCCGCGGAGATATTTATTGGAGATAATTACAAGAGCGGTCGTAAAGTCTTGGATGGGCCTGTTTCTTAGCTGATATCTTACACGGCCGTAGAATAAGCCCTTTATACGTACACACTTTATACAAGGTGTCTTTGTATAATTTAAATTATCCCATAAAACAAAGGCTGGAAAACGGACATATAAAAATGCAGAACAGGACAAAAATTAATGAAAATTGATGTCGAAGATTGCATTAAAAAGTGTTTTAATTCAATCGTTCGCTCTAAACATTTGAAATCAGGAATCGAATTTAAAAAATGACAAAATTTAAAATTTAAATTAAAAAATATGTAGTAGACATGATTTCATTATAATTATCGTTGTTTAAACCAGTTTTTTAAATTCCACACATAATTAAATGACAGGGGCTTGTAGAAGGACAAGAATTTCTTTTCCATTGATAAAAGGTGGTATCAATTTCTACACGAGTACACGAGTTTATGAGAACGCGATTACATGGAAGGATAATGACTATCTGGATATTTTTCGAACACCCCGTAGGTAGGAGTCATCGGAGGCGAGGTGGTTGAAGATAGCACCCGGATAGCAAGCCGCCATGCAACACGCGGAATGAAAATCGATCAGAGAACCTGGTGCGAGGATCGAGATGATGCATCGATATCAAAAGTTGTAGAGTGGTTTCACGCGCGAGGCTTCTTTCACTCACTCCTCTCCTCTCCTCACCACCTCTCGTTATCTGTCCGGCTAGAGACTCCCCTTATTTCCCTGTGGCCTCTGCCTTTACCTTCGTCTATGTTACATTTCTATCTCCCTCGCTCTTTCCAACCCCTTCAGTGCATGATGCCATCATGCTGTTTGTTGGAAATATGTCCGGGGTAATTTGACTTTAAATTATTTGCAATTTTCTTCCTCTCAATTCAGATCCGTGATCGTTTTCAGGTTCGCGGTGGCGAATTGCTTTCATCGATATCATATATATGATATGGGATCCGTTTCATTAAATGGAATTGAATACGAGAAATGCTTGTATGTGTTACACAAGAAATTTATAATATCAATGTTCTCTATTAGTTTGTCCCTAAAATTTCAGCGCATTTTAGGAGAATTTGATATTTGAGGGTCATTTTTAATTGGTTTCGTTACAAGAGAGGTTTGCATATAACAACGCTCATGTAATAATTGAAAAGTTGATGTCGCCCTCAACAAGAGGATCGCGAACTTTAATTTCCTTTCTGAATGATAATCTGACGCGTGACGTATCATGCATCAATCGCAAAGGTAAATGAACGGTTTCCTCGGTGACAGAAATAATTTAAGTAAATTTCTGAAAGGCAATTTCATACGTCCGTGAGACTGCAATTAAACCCAATGTGCAACCATCAGCCCAATTAACCTGGAAATGACTTCTGGATTTCGACAGGCGACACGCGATGCACTTTTCGAACGACTTTTTTCACAAAAAGTTTAATCTACGTCCAGCCAAAGGTGTGAAAAATGTCCGATTTCATAATTCCATGCCTTATTTTAATCAGACATTTTAATGTTTTCAATCAATCATCTATCAATTCATATTAATTACACTTACATTGCTCCCATTATTTTTGAAAACGCATTCTCCCTGGAGTGCATTTCTTCAATTTTCTTCAAGTCACGATAATACCTCACAGCTAACTTGTCACAAACATGATGCTTCCTCATGGAAAACGCATTATTACTCGGAAAAATGCAACTGCGTCGTTAACGTGATCACCACGCTTCGTGAGTTTGCATATATTGTGTATATCGCTACAATTCATTATACACATGCATGCATAAAATTATACACACACATATTTAAAATTGCACACATACATTTAAGATATTACACAGATATAAGTATGAAATTATACACATATTGTGCAGTTATGTTTTATGCGAAATAACGTATGCTCCTTACACGCGAAAGAATATGACTAAGTCTTAAAACTAGAGCTGCTCAAACTTCACCTTCTTTTCTTATATATAAAAAAAAAATATATATATTGATTTTTAAACGCAGGTATGGTTCTGAAAACTGCCCTTACCTATTGCAAAGGGGTGACTGTCGTGTATACAAAAGGCCAGGAAGGTATACGCCCTATGGGTTGCACCCTCTAAGAAACCGTCACTTGAAACCTTTGTCACATTAGAGGTGGGGTGAACAAACCTCGCATGCAAAACTCGTTTCTAGAATGGCTGTCCTACATAAAATGTACGACATAAAATGATGAATTACGATACTCGGGAATTAATTCAATATTCATATTACAGATTATTTAATATTCCGCTTCTGTTTTAGATATGTTAGCATATAAATGTACAATTGTACACATAAATGCTGAAAGCTAAGATAATGCATTTATGAAACAGAATATGAACTTTATACCCCGTCCACTTGTTATTTTCTTAATTTCTCTGGTTTCCTGTATGTGTATACAGCATACCATGAAATAGAGCGAAATGTTCAGGACAGGCATTGTAGCAGACGAATGGCCGAATGACTCATTATTTTGGCGGCCCTTCATGTATTCATCCTCATCGTGGACCTCGATATCAACTATATATTCTTCTTCTCTCTCTCTCTTTCTCTTCTCCTAGTCCAACCAACAGAGAAAGAGAAAAAAGGGGTGCCGACCCCTTCGATTTGAATTCGGTGCCGTATTATAATTTCAATAATCCTGGCTTCCACCAGCGGATTAATATAGCTCACCAGAAATGGACAGAAAAGGAAAAAAATCGAGACGATTAATACTTCCTCCAGATTCCAGTTTTTATTTTTCTTCTATGGAACAAGAATTGATACTCCATCATTTTAGTTTGGTACTGATTTCCGTTTAATTTGACTTCAACAAATATAAACATTGAGGATTTGTTATACTTTTTTCTTGATGTAAAAGTAATTTCTAATGAAACTTTACTGCTACCTTTATTTTAATGAATTTATAGAATATATATAAAGAACGAATTTGTGAGGCTCCTGAATTCATTTTTACGAGATTTTAATAGACTGAAATTGTATATTGCAGAAACAAAAGATAATAAGAGAAATTATATTATTTATGTAATTTTCTTATTTACTGTAAAGCGAAACTTGCATTGTCTACTAACTAATTCAGGTGTAATAAAACATTTTTATTGGCTACTGCCAAGGGAATGATATAGCCCAGAACTCAAGGTCTACAGACGGTAAGTAAATTGTCGTCATTTCGTAGGATCAGAAGCGTATCCAACGTCATTTTCTTCTGGCTGCAGCTTGTAGGGTTCGATCGTGCGAAACAAGAACTTTATGATCCGCAAAGAGGAATCGCTGAATATAAGTGCCGATACTAACAAAACGCAACGATCTAAGACATACCTTTCTTTCATAAGTCGCGATTGCACAAACCACGAAACAAATCATTTTTTCCAAACTACTTTATAAACAATTAAAAAGTATGAATCATATTCCTTTAACAGCACAAATAAATGTAAAATTAATACTAGTAAAAACCTGCCTTGGATCCTAGTAGAATTGCTACCCGGGATGCATTTCAACATTGTTAAAGTTCTTAGTCTCGATTTGGAAATTGAACTATAAGTTTGTAAATTTAATAGACAATTTTGAAGGGGTAATTCAGGACAAGTATCATACATTTCTCGTGTCGCCTGAGGCAAATGGGATTACGTGCGGAACCCGCAGCGTAACCGCACTTCAAACGCCGATTTATATGAACTTCCTCTCGGCTCCCTGGCGTCCCTATGGATAGAATTGACAATTGACAGAATTGATACAGTGTGCGGGCGGCACGTGTGTGTAAAATATATCGCTCCAGGGCCCACCCTGATAAATTCTATTTTGCCTCACGAAACAGGGTGCCACGATCGCAGACCGGTTCGTTAAACCTCTTTATCAGCTTTTAAGTTGCTCTTAAATTTCCAAATTCACCCAATTTTAAGTGATTAGATATCAAATTTGATTGCACCCAACAGAAAACAAAAAAGAGAACAACTTATATCATCTTATCAAGTGTTCAATGAACTGGTAATACTTTTTAAAATAAGCCGTTAATTGCAGAAATTAATTTGATAGAAAAGAAGTGGGAATACTGAATTTGTGGGTGTGTTTAAAAAAAATACACAGATAGAACTCTATATGAATATAGAACTCTTAAATTCGATCTTCGTTCGCTAACGAAGAAGCACAATTGGCGGGAGCTCGATTCAAAAGCTTTTCATTGGAGGGTCATTCGCTCCTGAAATGCTCCCATCTGAATAGAAATGGGTGCGCAATTTAATTAAAGGCCAAGACATTCCAAAAAAGTCGACGAGTGCCACTTTGGGAATAATCTTGAAGTCAAATGTCTGAAAGTACTTTCAATTCAAAAATTAAAACTCCTGAAATCCCAATTTTCCAATAGTAACTTGTTTCTATCAGTTTTTTACCCTATAAGAAGAGGATTATTCATTTTTTGTCTCTTTAATCTGAAATTGGTTTGCGCGCGGCGGTCATTAATTTTAAAGGTGAGCGTTGACCCGTTACACTCGTAAATGTAAGTTTACGAAACCTCAAGATCATTGGAGCGGCTCCAAGAATTCAAAAGAGCTTTGGAACCTAGAAGGCGGGCATGGAATTCCACAGCAGCGATAAATAACGCAATTAGAATCCACCTAGTGTCGATTCGCGTTCCTAGGAGGATTTTAACGATGCGATAAAACCAGGTGACAAGTGTAAACCGCGACAGTACATAACCGGACTGGTTTTGTAACGTGGGATTGTGGGATGGACAATAGGGACAAGTCCTTGCCTGTCGGCTCTGTCTCGTGGTCATATTTTAGCTGAGCCTATGATTCTTTCAGGCTGTCAGTTTATTAAACCCTCCCAGGAAGCGCGACTTCGCTACCGTCTTTAGTCTCGCCGCGATCAAAGATACTTGCTTTTATGACACCTATAAAAAAATGTCCTGTCCTGTAATCACCAGCTGATGAGCATCGTTTCATTGCCCTAAAATCTCCTTCTTCATTTTAAACAGTTGAACGGAATTTAAACGACATAAATTTAGATTCCAGGACATTTAATCTGTTTCTGATTCTCTTCGCTCATATTTCTTCAACTCGACAATCTTTAATTTCACGTAATCCATTCATAAAATGATTAAGGTAAAAATTCTCTGAGGTAAAAAGGATTAAAATCCGGGACTCGCAACTGAGCTTTTCTACGGGAAAAGTTTCCTGGTAAGAATTTTGAATAAACTCGAGGAAACTGTGTGTAATTGGACACGAGGGTCTATCCTGAAATATTCAAGAGTATTTTGTGAAATATGAAAACCTAATTTGACCAGAAATTCGGGAAATATAGTCTGATGTGCGTCAATCAGAAAACACTTCTTTGCAGTGGGCTGTAAAAATGAGATTACCAATATTCGTGCGACGCGTCCCTGTAGAATTTTCGATTCACCCTCGACCCATTATACGAATCCACTTTGGCTCGCACGGCAAAGGACATCCGAGCCCTTGACAAAGTCACCCCCTCTCCTCGTTTTATCTCATCCCCGCGGCAACAATTGATCTCCCGCAGAATGTGCTTTGCGATTTAAATTTTGTCGCGAGCCAAATTGCTTGACAAATTGGATTTTCACCGTCATCATCGGCCTTTTTTCCTTTTATTCTTTTTAAAAAGCAGAAAAAGATAGGATAGTGGAGAGGATTTATTAGAATTGTGTTTTCCACATTGGAGAAGGTAACATTTTGAAGTTTGATATTTTTTTAAAGATGAAATTACAATGATCTGATGACACTTGAAAAAGCAAGGTACCTTGAAATTCCAAAGCATGATGTCACAGCTCGTGTCACAGCTCGTGTCACAGTCACTTAGTGTTTAATAAAGAGTCACCGATTCGTTGACCCATTGCGACATCGCCAGAGTTAATAGAGGATATTTCAAAGATATGCAGAAGTGCAGAAGACTAGAGAACCTGAGGCCTTGTGTGAGAAGGTATAGGTCATCGGAGTACGATCGTCGATCGTGACTCATTGATCGACCCTGGCAGTAGCATCTGCCTCCGTGAAAAGTCCACTTAAGAAGCGCGATCTACCATCGCCTTTCCACCGAAAGTCGTCTCTACATAAAGATATTAGTATTAGTATGGATGCCGCGGCTCTCGAGAAGATGTGATTCCAATAGCGCATCGATGATTGATAAATCTCTCTCCTTTCAGTCAGATTAATAGATTTCTGAGAGAGATTTACTTGACAGGAATCTTTTTTTATGATTAGTGATTTGACTCTAGGCGTGGATAAAACATGCATTCAATGTGCGTAAATGATGAAATATGCATTTTGAGATAAATTACTCATGTGATGGTTAATGTGGAAGTTCTCCCTTCAGAATTATTTATTTAATACCGATTAACGGTAGCTACCTGCTTCTGTTTATAATGATTCACATGCGATAGGCGAATTTCATAAGAGTAGTTTATTTCTTAATATAAGACTTTTATTCCATTAGTTAAAGGTTACTTTAGTGTAAGAAATCTAGAGAAGAGACTGTCTGAAACTCAAAAGACGTAATAAAGTAATAAAAATTGAAAAATATCTTGGTAAAAATGAAAACGGACTTCCTGTTATAAAGAAAACATATTTCCAGACGACAGTAATCGTCAAAGAAGTGCCGACAGTTGAAAGCGAAAAAATTTTGAAAAATAAGGAGGAATGGAAGTTGGAAATGTGTTATGGCAAAGAAGGCGCATTCATGGTTGGTGGCGATTTGCGGTAGGATCACGTGGAATGGATTATGAAAGAATATATATGACCAATGTCGGTGTAGAATAGACCAAGAAACTATGTTAATGTTAGACTAATAGAGGTGGAGAGAAGGAAAAGTGGTCCTTGTCATTCGTGGCATTTTTTTGCCCCCATAAACTTCAAAGGTTCGCAAAACCTGTTCACCAGCTAGGTGGAAAAAAGAAACTCCATGACCCAATCTACCAGCACTTCGGTTTTACGGCTTTTCCAGAATTTTAACGACCCCTCTAAACGTCTGCAGAAGAGCTGATGATGGCCTGTTTATTGAGCAAAGTTTTTCTTCCTGACCGGATCTCGAAACCTTTAAACTTTCCTGAAACTTCGCCTCTCGATCCTGGATTCATATGAACCTGAACTGAGTTGAAATTTTTAATTAAAATTGAATGTTTTTCGGGTTATTTAAAAAAAATAAATCTCCACAACTATTTTTTTTCTAAATCAACTAAACTCATCTCAAACTGAAGATGATAGTAAAAAACGTCAAACATTTCCTTTTTTTCTAGGAATACATTTTCATAACGAATTTTACTTAAAAGAAGATTATGAAACGACACCTGATAAAAAAATTTAACGATGCACTTAATGAATATTAAATAACTATAAATAATAGTAATGATTAGGCTTCTTGCCTTGTGCAGTACCGAGGTAATTATTATATGAAATTTGTTTAAAGGCAAACTGAATTGTTAATAGCTGACGATGACGTAAGTCGTAAATTAATTTTATAGAGAAAGACGACAGTGGGATGTCTGGGATGCATTTAGAAAATGGTCTTCTGGTCGTTTAAGTAGCCGTTTGATTAGCCAGTCCTTTTGAAATCACTCGGCCAATAGCGCGCCTGATTAGCCGTGAAAGCTGATAATCACTTAGCTACTTGTCCAAGAATCTGCGTTCAGTAGTTGCTATAATTTTTGGGCAATTTGCTCACCAATTTAATGATCCTTGAATTTTTTTACTCGCAATTCAAAGTCATCCGTCATATTGTAAAATTATAATCAGCTGTGAGTCAGTCACAGGCAATTATTATTATTGATTCTCAGAGCTTGTATCCTTCACGAAATAAAATTGTCTCTCTGCTGGACTTCTGGATGGTATTAAAGAAGAATGAAAGTTTCTAATAATTGAATTTTTTAAGGCACACACACACACACACAGAGTAATTTCAGGTATATTAGGCAAGAAATGAATTAACTGTGAAAAATGAGACTGTTTATTCAGAAGAAAGTTGCAGAAAAAATTGGCGCCTCTATAATAATATTAATTTCACCAGAGAATTTCAACATTATTCAATGTTCTGTAGTTAAAAAAAGAGTGACATACTAACACTTGCATAATTGACTACTGAACTACTCGAACGAGGGACAGATTCGGGTCGCCTTTTACGATCACTGTTAGCATAACGTGCACCTGTAACAAGGAGAGCTCGCGTGATGAATATTTTTATGAACTCGGCACCTTCCGTGACACAAGGAATAACCCTTCTGCGAACGTGGCCACTCTCCTATCTCCGAGTACTCGTAAAGCGATCTTATTTTTTACGACGTCACGACCGATTAGCGAAAAGAACCTAGAACAGCAGTTGAAAGACGTCGCGACGCCGTCTTCCTACAATCTTGTCACAAAATTTCCATCGCTGTTATTTTACGATTCCAGGAACAGTTTTTCCTGAGGATAATAAAACACGAATATGACTTTCTGCTTTATTATTATGCAGAGATGGGCAAATTTCTAATTATCCTGTATTGTGACTTTGTGACTTACATAAGAGGTCGTTAATTTCCTTTATTTGCCATTTAATTTATTAATAGGATTAAATTTCTGTATCACTCTTTCAAAGAAAATGTTGTATCTTTTCCAAACATAAAAAAAAAAGTAATTTACTCAAGAATTCTTGAGGCTCGCGATTCAAGTATGTGCGCCAATCCTCTCAAGTATTTAAGATTCCCATTCCGCGAATAATAATCGATAGACCGATAAGGGCAAGTGCATATCGAGTCAATAAAATGTGAAAAAATCCCTATCCAAAAAAGTCGTTGGAAGCTATAATCGGTAAATTTGAAACGATCACCCCACGCTGGAATTTGCCTCAATCACCAATCACCGGATCGACGATCTTCGCGGATCGATCGAAGGTCGTGACGTGTTAATACACAATTGCTCTCTGCACGAGGTCGAGCTATCATTAACATCCGAGCAATTATCCGCATCTACGCGAACGGAATTATCGCCATCTGCACGTCGCGTCTCGTTAAAATATCCGCACACGTATATGCTAATAAGATATATATCAAAGGATTTATCCGTGGCATCTCTGGCTATTAATTCTGGTTGTAGAAAAGCAGCCATAGAGCGAAGGCGGACGATGGTGAAAAAGGAAAACATTCTAGACGACGGGAAACTTTTGCTGGCTCAATGACACATGGGAAATCCTGAGGAACGGCACTAACCTCAGGCACATACTCGCGGATAAATCTCTTTATCTGTGGAACTCTAGACATCGTTAGAAAAGAACAAGTGATATCATGAATGATGTCGCATCCACAAGACGCGGCGCCACTTTGCGAGAAAAATTTCTTTTCTAAAACTATCCCACGCGATTAATAGAGAGTCTCTTTAATTGATTGCTTGATGACTATCGTATTTATTGAGAGTGAATATACGTGAGGAATTAATCAATTTATAATTGATTCGTATAAGCACAAGGATTGATGCAGCAATTTTCTATTAATTCTACAATGAGAGAGAGAGAGAGAGCATCATGGGAAAGACGTTTGTTTACCCAAATAATAAATAAAAATGAGTTAATTTCAAAGATCTAATTCAAGATACTTATGTTTGCTCTGCCTCCCAAAGAGATCATAAAAATTTTTCTGAAATGCATCACCAAGATCCTTAGGTCCTAAATGATTCTTTCGGATATTAGGGACAGGACGAATCCATCTAACTCTAACACCAAGGTGCAATCGCTTAAAGGATAAAAGCTTTCGGAGAAACTGCTCTGTAAACAAATCTTAAGATAAAACTCAGAGGCTAGCGAC
Source organism: Synergus japonicus (assembly GCA_900474275.1). Classification (NCBI taxonomy): domain Eukaryota; kingdom Metazoa; phylum Arthropoda; class Insecta; order Hymenoptera; family Cynipidae; genus Synergus; species Synergus japonicus. The sequence goes on along the minus strand of UCOH01011644.1, from coordinate 9,252 downwards.
TGGCGTCAACCTCTCCAATAAAATGTATAAATCCTAATCTTCCAAACATTCCAAGAGAGATTATGTTTTTCCTCTTAGCTACATACATTTCAATTTGAAGAATGTAATAATTATTAGTATGTATGTAATAAAGATTATTACATACACAAGATGTACCTAGTAGTATGAAAAGTAGGTGAAAAATATTCAATATTCATGGTTACAGCTTGATGGGATTTAATGGAAAGCTTTCGCGGTAACTAATATTAGTTGGGGGCCTGTCTTCGCATTTTCGATATCATGATATCAGTCTCAAAAGCTCGCGGTGCCACATGAGGTGCAGAGTCATCTCCCGGTCGAAACCTCGGTGGCGGCTTGTATTAGCATGACAAAGGGACGCTGGGACGCCTTCTCCGCGCTTCTGCTTATACATCGAGGGGCTGCTGCTGCTGCTGCTGCCATGCAGCCTCTCAATTCAAATGCGATGGGCGTATGCTATGCTAATATTCTGATCCACCGGCGTTAATGCATTATCAACCGCGATGAGATGTGTATGTACCCCACGCATATATGCTGGTTCCACATACATATAAAACAGATCCTACATATCATATAGATATAAGGTATATGATACACACTTGTTTATGTAACGAGAGGAAGGAACCGCGTGTAGTTGACGTCTCTCTTACCTCATACAAGGATCTTCCTTATTTCGTTCTCCGCCCTCTCGGCTTGTCGACAAAACCTAATCGCCTCATCACAAACTCTAGAACTCGGTTACCATAATGAAGATAATCATAAATTCATAATCATTAATTCCAAAGCAGGGTGTACATCGAGGTGTACATCTACTTCTGACCAAGATATTTCTGGGTATTTAAATGACTCCAGAAGTTTTCACTGACTCATGATTTCAAGTGACTTCTTGTGAATTCAAATTATATTTCAAGTGATTCAAAAGAATTCAAGTGCACGGAGAAAACTGGATATTAAACCGTAATATCTAGCTGTTTAACTATGGGACGACTATCTAGATATTTAGATATAATATCTTGATATTAAAACTTAATATCCAGAGATTACTCTCTAAATTTGAATCAGTGAAAATTTCACTGATGAATCAGTGATTTGAGACTTTTCACTGATCAATTCAATAATTAATCACTGATTATCAGTAAGTTCTTACTAATTTAATTAGTGAACCGATATAACCTTTACAATTTTAATCAAAGTATGCTTATTAATTTTGGAAATCAAGTTCCAATTTCAATCTATAATTTGAGTAATTGTTCTCTTAACTTGAATCAGTCAAATTTAACTGATTACCAGTCCAATTCCACTGATTTGCAGTGACTCTTTTCTCACGATTTTAATCAGTGAAAAATCTACTGGAAATCAGTGAAAAGTCACTGTAATTTTTAGTAGTTTAGTGAAGATGACTGAAAATTTGAGTGACTTTTGACTGATTCTCAGTGAATTTTCATTGATTAAAATCGTGAGAAAAAAGTCATTGAAAATCAGTGGAATTTGACTGAGTTTTAAAGAGTGTGGAAATTTTTAATTCATAAAAGGTATACAAATGCTGCCAACTATCGGTCCACATTATTCCTTTGTACTGATTCAATCAGTGACTTTTTTTCACTGAATGAATGAGTAACTTTTCACTGATTCAGATTTAGAGAGTAAAATATTGGATCTTAGAATATTTGGATTATATATTTTAATATCTGGATATTAAGTTTTAATATTTAGATATTATATCTAAATATCTAGATAGTCGTCCCATAGTTAAATAGCTAGATATTACGGTTTAATATCCAGTTTTCTCCGTATGACTTCAGGAGAATTGAAGAAATTTCATGAACAAATCAGAATATAGTAGGTAGTCAGCGATGGAGCGCGTTGTTTCTTCTTTGTGGATTACAGGTGTTGCCAATCATCTTTATTTTGTACAAGTATTTAGTCATTGGGTATTAATAATCGGCATTCGTTATATTGCCGAGGATCGCGTATATAATCGAAAGAGGTTGGAAAATGTTCTCACCCGTAGCGCGCGTCCTGTTTTATGCAAATGAGACATATCGCACAGGAGACATTTATCCCACGATATCGAGGCGCCATTAATTGCGATCGTGAAGATCACAACTTGCTATCACGTAGTCACGACTTTGTTGCGCCTTACGGTGTCACCATTATCGGAACAGCGGGCAAACCATACACACTGTACACACTAACCAAGGGGCCTTATCGCAATGGTCCATTCACTATTGATTCTTGTCATTTCAAGGACAATCGCCCCGCCAATGGACAAGACAGAATTTTATTGCTCAGCCTTTCGCTGGTTTCTTTGCTCTTTTCGCTTTCATGCGGATTTATCGGATTGATCGGTGAGTTTTTTTTTTGTCTCGATGAGAGTCTTTAATGTAGTTGAGATTACTCAGAGTAATTTATAATGGGGATTGATTTCAGACGGAGGCAGTTTAATTTATTTCCCTCTGGCATTGTTGCTGCGTAACTTTAGTTTTGAGTTAATTAACTTTTACTGGATTTATTGGAGATCGATTTCCCTCGATTTGGCTAAGTAATTTTCAAGGAATTTTCTATTTCAAGTAATTTTAAGTAGAATACATTTGAAACTCCATTTAAAGTGATTGACTCTTTAGATAATATGACAAAGAGTGACTTGCGACGCCATTTCATGTGTAAAGAGACGAAAAAGCGAGGGACGACATGACACACACGACAGGCATGTGAATTTTCAAGCATCACACGTCAGAAGCACATTGGAGGCATGCAAAGTGTTTCAGATGTCACACTGAAATCTACCTTCTTCGTTCATATTCTATATTTCACATTCTCACGAAGTCCATTATTCTCTTTCCCTAGAAAACTATATATTTCTGCAAGTTCGATATATCTAACTTTCAAGAAGAAGTAATTTTTATTCTATTACACTCTTTTAATAAAAAAGTACTTTATTTTAAAATTACAACACGTTTCAATGACATGAAAATGAATGAGAGTATAAAAAGGGGAGGACCCTCTTGCTTCTCGAAAGCCCAGAGAAATACTTTATCATAGGTTATAGTAATTCATTGATATAGCATGGAAGTATAAAATATACGTTTCCTAGGCAGGCATTTTCCATTTTTTTTGCAGCGTTTGTGTTTACTGGGGTGTAAGTTCGTGTCAGTGTCCGCGCGTGGCATGAGTCCGATGTGTGGTAGTCTCTGTCACTAAATTATTCATCTGTGCGTGTCGTGTACAGGCAAAAGAGAGAGAGAGAGAGTACTAGTAGCCAGCGAGGGCGAAAGAGAAAGAAGTGGAAGGCAAGAGTGATAAAGAGAGAAGAAGGGAGAGAAGCGTCCCGACGCCCCAACAATGCCATCCCGCCACGCTTACGCGACTCGGTACAATGGTGCAATGCGCTGCGGTGTCAAAGTGGTGTCAACTGTCAACCAGTCGTTTCGCGAGGCGGCAGACCGAGGAGGGATGCTCTAGAGAGTCGACGAGACGTAACTTTGCTGCAAACGAAGCGTGACTGAGCCACCTCGGTTTACATTACATGTTACAAGAAAGCAGGGTATTTAAAATCTCAAGAAAATGCGAAACTGCAATCACTTTGCAATCAGTAGTTAATTAGTTATTAGTTATTCTCTTCGGACCTCTTAATGATTAAATAATGAAAGTCATAAGGAAAGTTTCTATTCTAAAAAGATGATTGAGTCGAAGTCGAAATATCGTAACGCCTATTCCCCACTCCTGATTCGTCGTGTAAGTATCGATAGTGATTTTCGACAATCGATACTTGCTGAATCGTAAATATTCCAGACGTGAATTGAATTTAAAATTTTGAATTTGGTTTCGTTAATAATCATTTTGTCACGAGTCCAAACTCGAAATACATTGGAAATATGGAATTATTAACAATTTTATGGGAGACAATCGGATTTTAAATGTTATCGTAGAATTTTTAAGAATTTCAAGAAGTTTCTGGGAATGTATTTTGTGGGATTTAAATAAGGAATTTAAAACTTTATAGGGAATTTTATTGAGGAATTTCAAAAGCTTTTTAGGATTTTAAAAAGATTTTGTAGAATTTACAAAGATTTCTAATAATTTACATAGAAGTATTTCAAGAGATTTTAAGGGATTTTAAATCTGAAGGAATTTCAAGAGGTTTCTAGGAATTTTAAAAGATTTTCATGAATTTTAACGTGGATATCAAGAGATTAATGATTTTGTATGTTGTTATGTGGATCTGTGATGATGTTTAAGTGGTTTTTACGAAATTCAAGAGATTTTTAGGATATTAAAACGGTTTTGTAGAATTGTATGAGATTTTCAAAGAATTTCAGCGATTCCCGGGTAGAAATTTTTCTGTGGTCCCGACCGGGCCCAGATCGGGTCCAGATCGGGAAATTTCAAACCGGGGATAAAACACACGGCCCGACCGGGCCCAGATCTGAAATACCGAATTCCGGTTGGGGCCCAGTCGGGCCGTGTGTGTCATCACCGGTTTGGGCCAGGTTTGGAAATTTCTATACGGGTTTTAAGGAATTTTAAGATATTTTAAAAGATTTCTCAGATTCGCGAGGGATTTTATGGAATTTTCTGAGATTTATAATAATTTTAAGTGATTTCAAGAAATTTTTCTGATAGTTAAATGATTTTGTGTTAATTTTAAAGGATTTCATGGAATTTGATAAGATTTCTATGTAATATTTTTAAGGGATATAAAAGATATAAAGAGATTTTAAAATTTACCGTATATTTTCAAACATTTTTCTGGGAATTTTAAGAGATTTTTATGAATTTTAACGTAGATTTCAGAAGATTTATGAGTTTGAAATATTTTTCTCGAATTTTAAAGAGTCTCATGGAATTTGAAGGTATTTCTAATACTTTTAATAGATTTTAAAGGATAAAAAAGGGATTTGAATTGTTATCATTGAATTTAAAAGAATCTCAAGAAGTTTCTGAAAATTTTAAGAAATTTTCACGAATTTTAAGCAATTCCACAGGTTTTCAAAGGTTTCTTGGCATTTTTAGATATTTTCACAAAGTTTAACATAAATTATAAGAAATTAGAGAAATAAAATCTAATAAATTATATAATATCTAAAAAGAACGTAAATGCGCGCGCAGAGCCCGCGTTCGTTCTTGTACATCTAAAATTTGAGGTAGATGGTAAGCAAGGTGAAAATCGAGAAGCTGGTTGGGTGGAACTGGTAATCAAGTATTTCGTGTGGGATTGAACGTAAGATGCTAATACTGCAACAGTAGATACTTTGGAAAGGTCAATCCGCACTCGACGGGCTTTCGACCCGAACACACCCACGCTCAAGCGCCTCCGGTTTATTTATGTACGCGTTCGCCTTACGTATACCATGGGTTCGTAGAGTACAAGTCCATGAGTGTATATGGTACATACAGCTGAAGGTACGCGTGCACAAGGACTATCTCTAAGACCTCGAGGAACGACCGACCTTCTCGCGATCGTCCATTCTATTAGATGTACCTTACGTACATAGTACACACAGCACACTACATATTACAATCTGCATACTACATAGTACACAGTGCACAACATGCATACACTTTCACGTGCCCAATCGAATCGATCTTCAAGAATCTCACGTTTTCTCGAATCGTTGCTGATAAGCGACTCTTCGCCTCTCGGCTCTATTTCCATCTGAGAACGCGTGTGACGATCGCCAAGTAACTGGTTTCACGCCTGCCTCTTAAGAATGCAATGCAATATTATGGGTACCAGGCGAAAAGTCACCGAGCGAAATGTAAAATGAAGAAATCCTGGCTGAGTCATGTGTTTTACGACCGTCACAGTCCATCGCGCAGGATATGGTACGGTAGCGTTTAGATAAACACCTGGCTGTATGAGCAACTCGCATTTTTCAAATGGAGAGTTAGAGAAAGCATTTTCATGTGAATGATCTGTGAAGGATTAGATTTGACAAAAAAAAAAAAAAAGAAATAAGGGATTAAAAAAAATTGCCTAACTCTCATCAGATTCTTTTTTCGCATTTGGAAACAAAGAAACCACTTCAGGTGGGCGTAACCTCTATTTTTATCAAGTGACTTATCTCCGAGGAACCAATCGAGGCCGAGATCTTTAAGCAGAGAGTGACTCTAATCAGATAAAGATTGCTGTGATCGGAGACAAAAAGAGAACGCATTAGGTATTAGGCAACGTCACTAATTACGTTCCTTTCCATTTCAAAGTTAAAGGATACATGACTCGTGTATTTCCTAGAGTCGCTCTTTTTTTTCTCTCTCGATTCCTTTTAATTTCGTTGTTTAGAGTCGCTAATAGAACGCTATGACAAATCGTGAATAAATTAAGCTGATGTCGCGCGCATAATCCTGTTCGCGTTTATTATCCACTGTCACGTGTGATGGTTATTAAAAGGAAATTACGCGTCGATAGCTATTAACTTTATTATCCAGGATATTCATCGTGTCTATTACGCCTGAGAATTTTTATTAGATCTGCTTCGATCATCGAGAGCGAGAGAGAACAGACTTACAGTATATCCTAGTCATCTTTCAATCTAACTTACCTGTAACAGAAAAAAAAGACAGAATTAGTTTTCGTTGCAAAACAAAGTACAATTGTGTACAATTTTATGAAAATTAATTAAAATATTATATTATACATCTATTTACATAATACAAGAACGAAAGCGCACTCCACGCGCGCATTTATCTTCTTTTTAAATATTATATAATCTCTAATCTCTTAAAATCTATGTTAAAGTTCGTGAAAATCTTTAAAAATTCCTAGGGACCTTTGACAACTTTTTGAAATCGCATAAAATTCCTGAAAATCTGTAAACATTTCTAGCAAACTGTGGAAATGTTTCAACTCTCTAAATCTCTTAAAATCATTAAAGATTTCATCAAATTCCATGAAATCCTTAAAAATATTACGAAATCATTTAAATATCAGGAAAATCTCTCGAAATCACCTAACATTATTAGAAATCTCATACAATTCCTTAAAATTTTAGGATAATATTTCAAATTCCTTAAAATTTCATAAAACTCTTACAAAGCTTTTAAAATCCCTTAAAATTCGACGAAATATCCTAAAATCCCATAAAATCCTACAAAATCGTTTTAATATTCTAAAAATCTTTTGAATTACTTAAAGGTCACTTAAAAATCATTAAAAATGCACATAAAAACCTTCAAAATCATTAATCTCTTGAAATCCATGTTAAAATTAGTGAAAGTCTCTAGAAATTTCTAGCAACCTCTAGAAATGTTTCAACTCCTAAAATAATTAAAGATTTCATCAAATTCCATGAAATACTTAAAAATGTTAAAAAATCTTTTATAAATTAGATACATTTTTTGAAATCCCTTAAAATTTGACGAAAACCTTCGAAATCTTTGTAAATTCTACAAAATCTTTTTAAAATCCTAAAAAGCTTGTGAAATTCCTCAATAAAATTCCCTATACAGTTTTAAATTCCTTATTTAAATCCCACAAAATACATATTTTAAAAGTCATAAAAGTTTCTTCAAGTCCGATTCTTTAAACTTCTACCAAAATATTTAAAATACCATTACCTCCCATGAAATCTTTAAAAATTCCATAAAATTCCTAGATTTTCAATGTACCTATTTTGAGTTTAGACTCGTGACAAAATGATTATTAACGAAACCAAATTCAAAATTTCAAATTCAATTCACGCGGAATTTACGATGCGGCAAATATCGATTGTCGAAAATCACTATCGATACTTACACGACGAATCAAGAGTGCGGAATAGGCTCAATCATCTTTTTAGAAAAGATATTTCTTTGAAAACCGCTTATTCGATAGTTGACACGATAAAATCCTAACAGTGAATTTAGGTTCACTGAAGCGAAGGACCCTTCTGTATACATAATCCCGTTACGCCTTTTTGGATCAGTGACATGATGTCACTGCCTCCTTAATTCACCTCCAATGACTCGAATTCGTCTCACCTCAAATCGTAAATCGTCAAAAGGGAGAATGACATAAAGATCGAATGGGACTATATATACGAGACTATATATGTATCTATTATTCCTTCCAGGGGCCAGGATTTACGGAATTGGCTCCCACTGAGAATAGGACCTGTAGTGTTCAAGTGAGCGAAAACTGTCAAGGTATGTCACCTGCCTCAGGTATAGAGACGCCACTGCCTTCTTGGCTGGAGTCTACCTAACCGAATAATAACAACAACAGGGATACCATTGTGAAATTGTGGATTGGAGACCTCCTTGTTGTTTCCAGACCACAAAACATCATTCGCATTGTGCGACAAGTGGCAGTTTGACCACGAGATTGGGTCGCCTGTCACGCCATCCCTGAGGAAGTTGAGATTTAGAGGTAAGATCAGGGCGCGCGTGTCTCCTTGAATAGCCGGAAGCATTCAGCTGGAAGAATTATCTTTACATTGTCGCTTTTATCTCATTTTGTAAATAAGGGCACAAATTCTTCAAGGATCCCAACAAAATTAATATTAGGACACTTTGCTGGTGCCTGTTTATTATTTTCCAAGGATTTCGAGAAAGGATTTCAACCTAATCATTCTGCAGACTGACTTTTGAGGAATTCTTTAGAATTTAGAATATACAAGATTTCAGCAGGTCCTTGTTTTTCGAAGATAGTTTTGGGATTATTCCTTAGGATTTGGATTCAAGGTGACAGAGGAAAAAGGACATTGAAATCAAATGTTTTGATAAGAACTTATTGACTTTTATTGTGGGTTCAATGGGCAGTGTGAAAAGATAAACCATAAGTCTATATAATGTATAAAATATAACTTAATTTTATATATATTTCTGCAATGAGAAGTTAATTGAACCAAAACTGAGATTTTGTTGGTTCAACTGAATTTTCTTGGTTCAACAAAAAATTTGTTGAAAGACCTAAGATTTGGTTGGCAGATCCAAACAATTTTTGTTGTCCGCACCAGACATTTTTCTCAGTGTTCGAATTCAATTCTAATAATAAACACCAATAAAAACCAATAAAGAAATCCATTATGCCGAACCTATGTTTCAGTATACCATTCACTTAATCCAATTTCTCTAATTCTATCCTAAGCAGTAGAAAAATTTAAGATCGAGTATTGTTTCAAAGCGCGTATATCTAATTGAGCGATCTCGGCGGAATCTGAATAGAGATAGCAATTTGTCAGAATAGCCAAGTTTTCATGCACCCAACTCTATTAATTTATTTGCTGAGACTACAATATATATGTATATATATAT
>UCOH01011643.1:0-14734 GCA_900474275.1 Synergus japonicus | reverse complement strand
ATATAATATAATATAATATAATATAATATAATATAATATAATAATATGTAATATGCAAAAATATAAAATAAATTATTACTATAAATAAAATAATGAACGGTAAAATAAAAGGAAATGAATAAAATCGATTTATTATTTATTTATTATTTATCATTATAATTCAGCATGGCTTCGACTTTGGAAATATTCTTTTTTAAGCACTCTAATTGCAACAAGCAAACCACCCTTCGTTCTTGGATAAATTAAAACTCTCTTGCGGCTGAAATCGGTGAAGCAGGAATACCTGGCAGACTTACTCATACCAGAGTTGATATACTAACCAAATATACCGTCACGCATACTCAATTCTATATGGTCATGAAGATGTTCGTTCACTGAGAAAACGTAGTATTCCCTGCTAGTTCATCCCCTAAAATAAATAATAGGAGACCAGCTTCGTAGCATATTAAAGCCGGTGCCAAGTTGTGGCTGCTTCAAGAATCGTGGGTTCTCCGAACCATTATCTGCATACCTCCCCACTCTAAGATTGCAAGGAGGGTGAAACAAGATGAGCCTAAAGAAAAAGACATCACCTTCTGGGACGAGGTCGGGTAGAAAGGTAATCTCTTCGCATTAAACTTGCAACTGACACTGGCTATCTTGGGGCGTACTCAAAGAACCCGGCTTCCATTTTCGCTGGTAAGGAGGGTAAAAAAAGGAAGGGAACGAATAATAGAGCGGGTCAATGAAAGACCGCTTTTTTCTAAAGGGGTTCAAACTTGCACGAGAGTGACAAGAAAATTACAAGGAGAGAATTGCATTTCCCTCGCGTATAGCTCTCGTCCAACTAACCACGAAGATGAAGGAAACTTGTCCTGTAAAGGTGATTGGGTTCGCAAAGTGAGTCTGAATTATTGATCAAAGAGTCAATGTACTATTCTCAGAGATAATTTATTTCTAAGTGTTTTATATAGTGGATATAATAAACTTCTTGGAATGTAGCATTACTGTATAAATTAAATTCATTCCTCAGTTCTGAGATACAGGGATTATTGCAGCTCATTGGAATTTGGCTCGAAAAATTATGTAACTATTTTTGGAATGCGTTGGGAAAGCAGATTGTATCAGATGTTAGCTTACAACATGGAATGCATCGAATATTCTCTTCGCATTCCAATTTCTATTGGCATTAAATGCAAACGGAAACCGATGTATTTGAAGATTGCGCAGATTGTAAGCAGAGAATGTTAATCCAGTCATTATTTTCTTTCGTGATGGAAAGATAATTGTACTTAGGGTTGTTTAAATGTGGAGGGAATGCAATTCGAGACAAGCATCGTATAGGGTTGAATCCTTTTCAATTTAGAAGAGACTGAGCAAATGATAATAGCTTCCAGATACTATAATTGAAACGATTTACGGATAATGGCGGTGACAGTTATAATGATAAATGACAAGGGGATGGAAAAGAGAAGCTAAGATCTCTAGGGGAAAGTCTGTGATTGCACTGATAGAACGACTTTCGTATACAGGAACTCCCTGTTAAAATATCCAATCTACTCGATTGGATCGAATCACTTGGAAAAGGCTCCAAGCATCCTTGATGTGGCAGTGATTCAATGAGGTTGCTTTATTTTCAAACTAAAATGGAAACTGAGAACTTAATCTGACAGGAGAAATCCAAAGAGAAGAACAAAGAATATATACCAAAAAAAAAACAGAAGGATAGTATCCTCAGGTTCCGTTCAAAGGGTTCTTAAATCCTCTAAAAATAAAAAAAAAATTCAGGAAGATATTAAGAGATTATCACACGAGTTTGCAAATCCAAGAATACACGACGTTCGAAAGTGAAGGTAACCCAGATAACCACCAAGTCCACCACCGTCCATTAATACAGGAAGGAAACTGGAGATTGGTTCTGGCCTAACTCTAACCTATCATGAGGGATGCTCCAGAAACCGGACACAGCAGGATTGTACCTGTAATGAATTCCGGTTCGTAAATCCAGCGTCTGGGACCCGATCTGTAGGTATAGACTATAGATGGAATGGATTTAGACAGCTTAGTTGCAGATCCCCCTGAAGAGCGAAATTTGATCGTTATCATTAGGGTGTCCTCAGAATAGAATACTCTTTCTGTAATGTTACAAAACCTCGCTCAGAATCTGATCATTTATATCACTTCAGATTTCGAAGAAAGTACTACCTTCTTTCTAAAACACTATGACAGTAAAAACATAAAGTAGGAAAGAGATGTCCTTGATAAAATCAAAAAATAACTCTTAAAATCTGTTAGTAGGGTAAAGCGGGCCAAAGTTGTCACCTTAATGTCCCTAGGTCTAAAAAATTAAGATGAAGGGATATTAAAATGGTTTCTTTTTAAAGAAGTTACCACTATTGTATATCACATTTTTATATATATTAGTAGACGATTATTTATTTAATTTCCTAGAACTTCAACTAATTAAAAAATCAAATGTAGAAAATCTTAAAAAAAATTGTGAAATTCTTTAAAATTCCACGAGGAACTTTAAAATTCCTTAAAATTCTTTGAATTCCCCAAAGTTCCTTTAAAATTTCTTAAAAACCTGTTAAAATCCTTTACAATTACTTTTTGAAATCAAATTTTTTTTTAATTCTTACCAGCTTTTTAAAATTCTTAAAAATTCCACAAGGAACTTTAAAATTACACTAAACCTTTTAAATATTATGCATATCTCTTGTAATCCCTTTAAATTTTAAGGAATTTCCAATGTTTTAAAATTTTGAGGAATTTTAAGAGGTTTTCAGGAATTTTAAATGAGGTTCTAAAATTTCGAGGAATTTTTAGATATTTTAAGAGATTTATAAGAATTGCGAGGGATTTTATGGACTTTAACGACTTTCAAGTGATTTTTACGAAATTCACAAGTTTTTTGGAATTGTAAAAAATATTTAGTGAAATTTTAAAGGAATTCATGAAATTTTAAAATATTTAAAAAATTTTTTAGATATTTTAGGGAATTCTAAATGTTTTAAAATTTTGAGCGATTTTAAGACGTTTTTAAGAATTTAAAAAGATTTAAACGAATTTAAGCGATTTCTAAAATTTTCAACATTTTTCTAAATTTACGTGAAATTTTAAGGGATTTCAAAAGATTTGTATGAATTTTAAGGGGTTTTTAGGAATTTTAAATGAGGTTCTGGAATTTCAAGGAACTTAAGAATATTTTACCAAATCCTCTTAAAATCCTTTAAAATTACTTTTAAAAATCAAATATTTTTTTAAATTCTTACAAGCTTTTTAAAGTTCTATAAAATTCCACAAGGAACCTTAAAATTCCACTAAATATTATACATATCTCTTGTAATCCCTTTAAATTCATAGAAACCACCTTAAAATCTTTTAAAATTACTGAAAATTCTTACAAGCCTTTTAAAATCTTTTAAAATGTAACGAAAAATTTTTAAATCTCCTAAAATATATAAAAAATCTTTTAAAATTTTTCAAAACTTTTCAAAATTCCTTTAAATTCCACAACAAAATTATTTTAATCGTTTTTGTGAATCTTTAAGAAATTTCAAGAGGTTTCTAGGAGTTTTAAAAAATTTTAACGTATTTCAAAGGTTTTCCTGATATTTTTTTACACCATTAGTTTGTTTTTCTTTTTTCAACTTCAAGTCATTCAAAAACTAATCAGGTTTGCAACAACAATGTATGCGAGATTTTCGAGACATTTCGTGAAGCCACTTTTTTAAGATAAGATTGTTTACCATATGAAAATAATGAGACTTTAAATATATTTGTTTATGAGTGAGCAAATATCGCTTCGTTTTAATTCAGAACCACTCTTTATTGATTCACCTATCAATTTCAGTTCTTTATTGTAGCAGTACCCGACGAGGGACTATTCACACGGGAAATCAAAAACTCTTTCTTTCTTACGCCTCTATTGTTTTTCTACCTGAGCCTCTCTTCCAATCATGGGGAATCCATTTAAATCTGTAGAATTGATGAGAATCAACCTGTGAATGGACATTTTGAGTTTCTCGTTCAAGAGTGATCCAATTTTATTTTCAACATTTGAAGAAAGAATCTAAATAAATTTCTAGAAATCTAATTTCTAGTTTGCTTAAGGAGAAAACACTGATTGTATAAATTATATATTTGTAAACTACTCTTGGGTGTCAAAAGTCAACGGATCAGGATGGTGAGATTTCTGAAGGCAGGAGAGTCTAGAAAGTGATGAAGGTGGCAATAGAGGTTGGTTCAAACTCCTCTTCGTTTCATTTCTAGCACATATGCTTCTGACAGCAGTTAATTACACCACCGCTGACTCAAAGAGAGGGATAGCGACCCCAACGATAAAGCTCTTGCTTTGCCCAGGAGTATCCAGAGCCAGCCCTTATACCCCACCCCTTATACCCCTTATACCCCTTCATATCACTCACATACCATCTATTTGAAACAAACTCAAAAGCGTGACACAGAGTACCCAACATAGCAAGTTCCATTTTAATAGCCCCATGTCCTTTTCTCTTCAAATTAAATGGGTCAAGCCAATTTAAGGTACACAAATCATTTTAAAATATCAACACTACATTTAACTAATTACAACTCATTATAGCAGATATTTTTTATGTTTTTGGTGTTTTTGATTTTAGCATCCAATAATGGAATCGTTTAATTAATGTTTAATTGAGAAAGTTTCAGCACACAATGGATGCTCTCATTATTAGTGGATTTATTAATTCTGTATTTGTTTGCAATATACAGAATTAAAAATTCCTCTGTTAAGGGCTGTATGAAATATTGTATGAAAACAAAGGGTTCAATTGAAAATGAATTGTATTGTATACTTTTGGTATTGGAACCTAAAGCCAATATTTGCATCAACTTTATATAATTTCATTGTGTTTTGCTCATTTCCTATCATTCCTGTCTATGATTAGACCTTTGAAATGGTGTCACGTAGTTCAAGAACTTCATCAATGCTAATTACGCACGGAATTCATACCCTGTATAAGATAATTAGATAAAGATAGATTTAATCTGAATGAAGCTTTCTCCATTCTCGACTAGTCCAATCCTGATTTTCTTGTAATTTTCTTGAAATTTGGTTTCTTGGAACCACAGAAAAATTAAAATAAATTTTAATTATGTAGATGTTTCTTTATTAATGTGAGCACATATAATATTTCAGGAACAATAATAATTTTCCAAAGCATTGAATACTTCAGAGCATTATTGAGATGAATAGCAAATGAACCGTTAGTGGCAAATGGACCTATTCAGAAACAGTGGGTATGTATATATATAGAAATGATGAGGGCTTGGAAATGGTCTACTTAACTGTCACTCGATACAGCTTCAATACACTCTCGTGAACAAGGAACCGTGTGAAGGATATATCAACATAGATCTACACATATATGTATTTCTTAAGAGGATATCAATAATAATTGGACTCATCCATATTAAATGAAATTATAGAAGAACAATCACTCTGCAAAAATGAATTAAGCTCTAAAGCTCGAGCATTTAACAGACTAAACAATCAATAGGAGTTTATCGACAGCGAATCCACCTCGTGCACGTAAATTTCATTTAGACTTCTGGTGCTTTTTTCCGAAAACTCTTGAACAAACGAATGTTCGCAAAAGTGAAATGACTCGTAAAATATAACTTAAACTTGGAATTTATTTCCCCAAGGAATTGTGTGCTTAAGTACCTTCAAACACTCAACATATTCCAGTTCTAGAGCAATTTCGTATGTAAATTTCCGGTTTTAGTGCAACATGAGTTGACTGCATTTGTAAATTAAACGCAAGAAAAATTCTGTTGAAAAATTCTTCGAGTAGAATATTTGTGAAAATTATATAAAGTAATTGATAAATATTGCAATGGCAATAATGTTTTCCCATCTTTTATATATTTTCAAAAATATTGAACATCTAATACTGGATATACAATACTTTTCTAGAAGGCTTGTTATTTTCCCGCTGTAAAGCTTTTTACAATGTTTATTTCATTTATTTTATTCTCCCACTTGTAGAATTTTTTCCTTGAAATACATGACTATGTGGAAACTGTAGCGTGCAATGCGTGATATCCACTTTGATATCGAGAGGCTCCTTTATGGACCTGCGAGCCGACTGAATGAAATTCGTACCTGACGAGGGGGGTGCAACTATGAATACATACTGCAGATTCGCCCGGTTAGAGCTTTTCAAGCACTGGTAGCAAAGCCTAGGCGAGTGGTGTTGAAAAATCAATTCTTAGTCTATAAAAGTCGACACAAATCTCAATTCCTTGCACCAAACACCATAAAATCTGCTATTTCGTGCTCAATAATACCAGCTATTCAATTTATTTAACGCCTTCGCGACTAGCTCGTCGACTGAAAAGTATTTTCTAAAAATCCTATAAAGTAAAAATTCTATTATTAAAATCTCATCATTATGGTTCATTTTTTTCAAACTGAAAATCATCTTAAATTATTTCATGCCATAAAAAGCAAATATTCTTCTCAACTATATCCTATAATTACACAGAATTTTTGTGTAATTATTTTTAAGTCCAAAAATGGACGATATAATCAGATATATATATAGAAAAACTGTAAAAAACATGTGATCTTCTATTTATTGGAAGAAAGAACTTTGATTCATTAATAATGGATTTGTGAATTTCAACTTTTAATGAGCCTTAAACTTCTGAATCGAAGAAACACGTGAATGAGTGCCATGTCAAGATAAAATTGTTGAGTAAACGTCGCAGAAAATTCGGCATTGCATATATCCAAAGGAAGGATTCGGTAGTTCAGGATTTATTGGAACTTGAAAAGGCATTGCATTGCCTCACTCTGAATCCTGCATTCGGATGCACCGTTGCGCAAAATTTCTGTCGCTCGTTCTCATCCCAGATTCGTCGACGATGTCTCTGAGAGAGTACGATTCTTTCCTACAGATCGCTCGAATAAACAAGCCAAAGTGTCACTAAAGTCTCTTTATTGACCAGCTGACCTTTTAATTTACTTTGAAAGTTCTATGCTCAATTTAAAAATAAAAATAAAAATAAAAATAAAAATAAATACTCTCTCTCCAGAGTTTTATAAAATAGATTCAATTAAAATGTTCAACACCATTACAATTCTACCATAAATATCATAGCATTTCTCGATTTATTTCGTCCAGGGCAAAATTCATTATACGGCTTTATGGCTTTGTTTTATATAATTTGTGTCCTGGTGCAATACATGTTATGCAACTAGGATTTACGTGTATCTCGATACAGACGTAAACACAATATGAATATACTGATACCAACAGTCGTTGAGCCGCGAAACGCTCAGCATTACATTCAAGCGATGTATCCAGCATAAATTTTGCGCCACAGCGAGACCGATATGAATATTTCGAAAATCAGCACACGTGCGTTCAAAATCCGGCGGAAACCTCAATAGGACGTGGAAACTTCTCCAATTTTCCAACTGGCGTAGCGAATCCCCTCCTCAACTGCGATACAAACTTGGCAAAACTTTTATCATCCGTAACAATGGGCTTGTGAACTATTTGGTCCACTATCGTTCAGAAATCAATCCTAATATATTCGAATTAAACAGTCGACTGTAATATTTCTTTCCTCTAAAAGCATTTCTTCTTTTTACATAGAGTTGCATAATAAAAGCTAAAAATAGTAGACACAGAAACCTTTGGGTACACAAAATTAATTCAAAGACGTTTGGGGAAACTTTTCCTCAAATATGGGAAATCAGATGAAAAATAACAAAGAGTTAATCTAAATGTATCGAGAGATGCAAAACATCGTCATAAAGATTATAAAAATCTACGGTAGTAAAGACCATACATCAATTGCAAATAAATTGTCCATTATTACCAGCTTGTAAGAGGAGAGAAGCATGTAAGCGTGCGAAAGAAAGAAATTTCCTGCACCCGTTATTCATAAAGTCTTTATCCGGACGCGGCAAAGAGAGGAAAATAATCCCCTTTCTGCGTAGCGGACCATTAATCATGGCTTTTCCCGGCACGTGTGAACGTGCGATGGCGATAACATCGGCACGCCATTTAATTAATGTCGTCCTGGTCAAAAAGAATGGCTTCCAATCGCGCAAAATTTATCGGCGACGACTTTCTGCAAACCCTACACACCTCTTTAAGAAACAGCAACACGACCTCGATAATTTTTTCCAACTTTTTTGCCTTTGTTGCACAAAGTGAAAGAGCGACGAGGGAAAAGTTTCCCGGTCGTATGATAAGAAACACTTACGTAAGAGCTCTTAAGCGATCCCGGAAAGAAATGCACACGACTATTTAAACACGAGCATAATGAAAATGTGCAAACTCGACTATAATTAAAAAAATGTAATTATTATGCAAATTAAACCTATAATTACGCTTATTTCGATCAAAGACATTATCTTTAGAAGTGGGTTAACTATTAACTTAATTTATATAAGTGTAGTAAATAGTGTAGTGAGTAGTAAAATATTTTATCAAGGTGTTAAAATATATTAATTGATTCATGTGCTTATAATATTATATTATATATTAAAATATATATTACAATATAACATAATTAGGTACTTGCTGGGATTTCCTAAATCAGTCTCTAATTTATTCCAGTTTTTTTCGACAAGAGTGATAATATTTTTAAGAAATCAAGTCTTTCTTTCAACTCGTTCCTGGCAGCCGTTGTAAAAATGGCACGGATCCAAATAGCATTGAAGAGGGAATACGAATTTGGCTCGAAGCGGAGGAGTCTTTTCATGAGAACTTAGCAGGTTGCACTTGCTGATAGGTCTAAACAGATGCAAAATAGTAGGAATACATTACTGTATTACATTTTTACAGCTTCACGGTATTAAAAAATGTATGTATATTATATAGTATTATAAAAATGTAATTGATTTTCCAGACATCTTATGTTTAAATTGTATCGATTATAGATTCAGTCTCTGAGGTATTTCTGATGGAACATCCTCATAAGAAAATTAGCAAATGTTGAATTATTAGAAAGGTTCGCTCTAATTTCGGTTCTGATCTTGAATCTCCGGTTTTGCAATATTTATTTAATTACTGAAATAACGTTCTGAATTGTTTTTAATTTTCCGGGTTTATGATCACATCTCACGTCTGTCACCAAACTATTAACCGACCATATGCAATGGCTAATAACTTTCCTAAATGCTGGTCAATAAAATATTTTCCGATTTATTAAAGGCGTCCAATTTTCAAAATCGTCATTTTAGGGAGAAAATTATATTATTGTTACAACGATAATTGACATATTACAACGATATATGCACGAATTATCTATCTTGCCTTGGAATATCTCATACTTGATCAAACAAGATTACGGTTGACTAATTTCGCAGTCATGCTTTGCGAATATGCAACCCAGCGATGAAACACCTCCTTAGCGTAAATTAGCAATATCTCAACCCCTTTAATCGCATTTAAGAAGTATAATTTAATTAAATCAATATTTCCATTACATAACAAAAAGAATATTACTAATGAACAGAAAAATACAGTAAATAGTATAATACAACCTTAAATATATAATATATATAATAATACCTTAGTAAAAATCTTCACTAAAGTAAATTAGTGACCGACTTTTCACTAATTCAGATTTAGAGAGGAAGTTTATTTTAAAAGTAGAACGCACATTGTTGAAAAAAATGGTCTATTTTTTTACGAGGACATCAAATCTCGCTAGACTTTTTATCCAAGGAGAAAACAGAACCTTATTGCCTATATCGTGTGTCTATTTTCATCATGATGAAAAAAGTTATATTGTTCGTCTCCATAAAGCACACACCGGAAGTTTACAGTGTATCATATTTTAGCAGTATTGTTTTCACTATAATATCTCAAGAATTTATAAATTGACAAACAATTTTAAAACAATGAAATCTCTGCTTTCTTATTGCGTTTATATGCAGATATTTTTATAAACTAATTTCGATATTAAATACAGATTCCAATAATCACATAATAACTTATATAATATAATTTATACAATTTATATCATTTATATAAATTATATACTTTCTTCCCCAAGAGAGCAGCTTTTGAAATTCCTCAATATGTTGAAAAAAGTCCGATATATGGATAGTATATCACGATGTCATCTGATAAGGGTTAACGATCGATTCTAGTACCGGAATCGACAGAAAAACCTTAATTACTACCCCGTTTGTATATATATCTATGTAACCAATTGCGAGCCTGCATGATATGAATTCGCCTCTATTTGACATTCCCCTATTCGCACTTTTTGATGCGAGTGCGCGTAACTCGATATGCATGCAGTTGCGCTTTATTGCAAAGATTGCAAGAGTATTAGAACAATCAATATAGCATCGACACGGGTACGCAGAATCGTATAAAAAGGATCTTTTATTCATGTCGCGTTTTGTGTCTGACTGGTTGGTCTTTTCTATGCAACCTAAAAGCATCAGCACGGTGTCTGCGCCGCTTATCGTTCTCCCGTAAATCGTAATATCTTATCAAGAACGCGACGCGAATGTATTGTTCAACTGCGTGACAGGAGATTCCCGTAAATCTAGTCGAAAGACATAATAAACGATCGATCATGAACTACTGTTAAGCACATTCGAATCAACTTTGTCCTGGCGAAAAAGTAACGGTAATCGAATTCTGAGCTTGCACAATTCGCTTGCTTACCGAATGCATTATGCATTATCCGAACGGAGAATAAAAGACAAAGGGAAAATGTTTTAACGAATAGAAGGGCACTAGATTAGTGACAACTCCAATGAAAATAATGCATTAAGCAGTACTTCGAATCCAGGCTGAGACTTCAGATGAAATCCTACCCCCAATGGCGTAGGATGCGAAGTCCCCCACACTTGTAAATTTATCCGAAACCTCTATTCTATTCTAAAAAGATGATTGAGTCGAAGTCGAAATATCGTAACGCCTATTCCGCACTCCTGATTCGTCGTATAAATATCGATAGTGATTTTCGACAATCGATATTTGCCGCATCGTAAACTCCGCGTGAATTGAATTTGAAATTTTGAATTTGGTTTCGTTAATAATCGTGGTGTCACGAGTCTAAACTCAAAATAGGTATATTGAAATTCTAGGAATTTGAAGGGTATATAATGGAATTTTTAAAGATTTCATGGGAGATAATGGGATTTTAAATGTTATGGTAGAATTTTAAAGAATTTTAAGAAGTTTCTAGGAATTTTTAGAATTTTTCACGACTTTGATCAGATTTCAATCGGACTTGAAGGTACTTTTATGACTTTTAAAATATGTATTTTGTGGGATTTAAATAAGGAATTTAAAACTGTATAGGGAATTTTATTCAGGAATTTCACAAGATTTTTAGAATTTTCAAAAAATATTTCTAATTTATAAAAGATTTCGTAATATTTTTAAAGATTTCATGGAATTTAATGAAATCTTTAATGATTTTAAGTAATTTTAAGAATTGAGAAATTTCCACAGTTTGCTAGAAATTTTTAGAGGTTTTTATTAATTTTAACAAGGATTTCAAGAGATTAATGATTTTGAAGGTTTTTATGTGCATTTTTAACGATTTTTAAGTGACTTTTACGAAATTCAAGAGATTTTAAGGATGTTAAAACGATTTTGTGAAATTGTATGGAATTTTAGGATATTTCGTGAAATTTTAGGGATTTTAACAGCTTTGTAAACGTTTTATGTGGTTTTAAAGAATTTGAAATATTATTCAGAAATTTTAAGGAATTTTATGAGATTTCTAATAATTTTTGGTGATTTCAAGAGATTTTTCTGATATTTAAATGATTTTGTAATATTTTTAAAGATTTCATGGAATTTAATGAAATCTTTAATGATTTTAAGTAATTTTAAGAATTGAGAAATTTCCACAGTTTGCTAGAAATTTTTAGAGCTTTTCTCTAATTTTAACATGGATTTCAAGAGATTAATGGTTTTGAAGGTTTTTATGTGCATTTTAACGATTTTTAAGTGACTTTAACGAAATTCAAGAGATTTTAAGGATGTTAAAACGATTTTGTGGAATTGTATGGAATTTTAGGATATTTCGTGAAATTTTAGGGATTTTAACAGCTTTGTAAACGTTTTATGTGGTTTCAAAGAATTTGAAATATTATCCTGAAATTTTAAGGAATTTTATGTGATTTCGAGAGATTTTTCTGATATTTAAATGATTTTGTAATATTTTTAAGGATTTCATGGAATTTAATAAGATTTCTATGTAATATTTTTACGGGATATAAAAGATATAAAGAGATTTTAAATGTTACCGTAAAATTTCAAGAATTTTTCTGGGAATTTTAAGAGATGTTTACGAATTTTAAGCGATTTCACAAGTTGTCAAAGGTTTCTTGGAAATTTTAAACATTTTCACGAAGTTTAACATAGATTTTAAGAGATTTGAGATTATATAAATATAATAAATTATATAATCTACTAAAAGCACATAAAATCATTCGCTCCATCAAATCCTCCGATAATAAACATACTAGTCTTTAATTTCGAGAAAAGATAGTCATATTAGACATAGCTAGGCATCATCCTATTGTAAGAACGCTGGAAATTGAATACAGTCTCGTTTGGCATTAGACTCACACCATTGCTAAGAGACTCTAACAGGATCAAACATATCAACATTCTCGTATGTCCCCATTGCAATAGCAATACCTTCGGAACTACTCCCATGAGAAGTTGGGCCTTGTTCCTTGTATTGAAACCTACTAAATACAAAATGGTGTGTATAGGTAAACTGCGTCAAGCTCACAGCTCGCCACACGATGGAAATTCAAACCAATGTAATCGGGAGGGCGAACGACCTCTATTGTCATAAATGGACAGGTATTCACGACATTGAAGCGATTCAAGTATAGCCACAACTGACAATGAGTGTAACTATACTTTGACGTCAACGATTTGCATTTCGATTGAACATGAGCTTAGTCCGGGAACATGAGGACCTAAATCTGCAGTGCAACCAGAGGGAAGGAGGCGATCCAGTATCCAATTTGTTTGCGGTGTGTGAATGTCTCTGCTGCTTAACACCCCGGGATTTGTAGCTTAGCGTTTCGCCGAATCAGAACACTATACAACTTGGGGAATTTCTTTTTTTTTCTGGCTCGATTTCAGATGGCACGCGATCCCCAACATGAATGCAATACAATTATTTAAAATGACATATGGCGCTAATGCAAATATTAAGCTTCTATAATTATTCAAAACGCGTCAAAGCAACATATCTTTAAAAAGTATTCATATACGATATGTGTGAAATTTGCCACCTAAATAATATAGAGTGGGGATATTCAATTATACGTATTTTAATTATCTGATTATGAAAGATTTTCGTTTCAATTTCCACAACCATGCGTCCACTGTTAGAGAGCGGGAACACCAGATTCATCAAAATGATCTGCTTATATTCTCCAGGATATTAGATTCTATAATGGAATAATAGAGGCCGATTATAGCAGAAATCAGTTTGCAATTGTTGAGCTGGATTTACAATCGATCATTTAAATTGGCTATGGTGTATTGAGAGGACTATTTTAAGGTACACTATTTGAAGATATTTTTACTGAAGTTTTCTGGTTTTACAATTTATTCATTACTCGCAAAAAATGATCTTGCAAATCTTTTTTGATGAAGATAATTTTGATGAAGAAATTTGGCCTTATTTTTAAAATCTTGATATACTTCATATACTATCGTTTCTTTCCTTACAAGAAGAGTTTTTTCAAAGTTACAAAGAAGACTTTCCTATATAGAAAATAACTATTTTTTTATTATTAAGTTTTTCTTCAAGGGATGAGTTGCGACAATTTTGCACTAGGAAAAGTATTTACTAGATAGTGTCATGTCAGCATGACATTAATTAACTAATTATTAATTAACTAATTATTAATTAACTATTAATTAATTGTTCGACTATTAAGTAATTAATCATTATCATAATCACCATTGACAACATGTAACCATCACATCATAAGCCATAGTTATAATTATAAACACTAAGTTCATTTACATTTATGTCAATGACCCTTACGACCCGAGCCACCTGCAACACTAATAAATCTCTAAATCTACAAGAGGACATCGACTGTTATACCCAAACTCACGCCTTCAAAGGAACACTATAAACTCTACTCACAAGAATCATACACACTCTCAACCACTCAACGCATCTGTGAGAGGTCTAGAAACCACCCTCGCTAGTGCAACTGACCCAAAAAACAGATGGACACCTGCAGAGTATCCGTGTGCACTAACATTAGTCTATTGAAATTTTGCCGCACACGGACACCGCTCTAACACTACTCTATTGAAATCTTTGGTTTCTAAGGACCAAGATAAAAACAGCACGACCCAAAAGAGCAGCGAGTATTCATTAGGCAGTCTCCGGTATTCGACATTAAGTGTCAGTCTCCAAATCTTGAGTGTCGGGAAAACAACACGTGCAGAGTGCAATATCTTCTTCAGAACACTCTAGTCTGAGTCCGAGTCTGAGTTCGAGTTTTAGTCTTAGTTGGTCTTAAATTCGTCGGTTAAAGGTCCAGTCATCAGTGTACTCGAGTTTCATTTTAAAAAGCGAAGGGTGCAGATCTACTACGGTGAATGTGTGTGAAGTGTCGAATCGTGAAGGCAACAATTCGACCCAGTGTTAAAATAAGTGGAGGAAGTGACAAAAGAAAGGAAATCCAGTGACACCACTAGGATAATTAAAGGATTACCAGTAC
>UCOH01011642.1:0-56017 GCA_900474275.1 Synergus japonicus | reverse complement strand
ATATATATATATATATATATAACCTTGCAAGGCTTTCGAGGATAAAAGAGGCTTTCCCAGTTTTTGAGATTCTCAGCCTTTTCTACTTTGATTATGAGATTATAGTAACATGTTGAAAGTATCGTTTTATAAAGAGAAAAAAATTATTTTTTAGAGGCAATTTTATAAACAGTCATTTTATAAAGAAGAAAGATTATGTGATTTATAGTTTTTCTGCTAAGAATTAGAAGTGAATTATCCTCAAGGGCCTTTTGATTGTATGGTATAGTTATACCATACAATCAAAAGGCCCTTGAGGATAATTCACTTCTAATTCTTAGCAGAAAAACTATAAATCACATAATCTTTCTTCTTTATAAAATGACTGTTTATAAAATTGCCTCTAAAAAATAATTTTTTTCTCTTTATAAAACGATACTTTCAACATGTTACTATAATCTCATCATCAAAGTAGAAAAGGCTGAGAATCTCAAAAACTGGGAAAGCCTCTTTTATCCTCGAAAGCCTTGCAAGGTTTAGACATAGATACAAGATCGACAATTTTTATATAATAAACAAAAAAAAAAGATAACTAAACTTATTCAATTTTAAGAAATGAACCAGTGGTAGATCCCGGTCTTATGAGTAAAGGTGTTTTCCTTCGAGTAGCTGACACTGGTTGGTAGACATAATTTCCCTGTAGAGTTCCGGGTAAGGTTTTCTGTCTTTTAGTATTGGGACTAATTTCGTATTCAAAGGAATTTTGCTTCGTAATGTTAAGTTGCATGTGCAGAGCTTCTTTGTCCTCCTCGATGTCGATTTCATCGTAGAGATGCTCCGTGATATCAATATCACAATCCTGACTACTCTCATCGTAGCTGTCTGTAACGGAATTTGCAGCAATGTGACTATGAACGGGTTCGCAGTAGGCAGGACTCCCTCTCGCAGTTTCGTCACTAGAGCTTTCGGTTTCTTCAGTTGATAAATCACCATTGCTGGCGTATTTCATCTCTCCTCGTTCTAATAACTCCAGCTGATCGGGATAGACCATCGCCCTCTTTATAGCGAGTGGGTCCTTCCGGGACCATTTTTGCACTTCTTCATCCATCTTGGCGACTTTATCAGGATTTATCGCCCAGAGGCAGCCTTTTCTTTGATTTCCATTTCCTGCGGGTTTCTCAATTTTCTCGAAACATTTGTTTAAAGAAAGATTGTGCCTCACTGAGTTCTTCCAACCATTTGGCGCCGTTTTGAAATAGGGGAAGTGCTCGCTAAAAAATAAAAAAATAGAATATAATTAAAAAATAAGCTCAGAATTTGGAGCATCAAAATTTTAATGTATTTGCAATTTTCTGTAGTAAATTATTCATAAAATTAGCGGAACTCTCTAAATTAAAATGATTTTCAACTCGAAGTAATAGAATTTCGTTAATGTTTTATTATAATATTTGAAATCTGTAAATTTATTAGAAGTCAAAATTAAATGTTTTTACATTTTCTTGCGTTTTCAGAAAAATGAAGATCAACAGAAATTTTGTAGAAAAAAAAAATGTATAGAATTGTTTTTATTTTTTTTTTCAGGATAAATTAGACAATCTTAGAGAGTATTTATGAAAATTGTAAATAAAACATTTGATAATCAGAATCGTTAACATCTTAGGCAACACTGTACAAAGTCTGGTTTGTAGGATAAACAAAGAGCGGGGTCTCGAATTTCTAGGGGGACTGTACCCCGGCATGCACCTGGTGCTCCAAGGGCCCTATAGAAAATGGCAGCTCCCCCCTCGCAACTTGGAATAAAGATGGAAGGACAATACTTTCCCTCTTGTTCCGTGAGCATAGGAGGGCTTCATCGCACTTTTACCGTACCATTTGAAATTCAAATTGTCAAAAATATAAATAAAAGCCTCCAAACAATTCATAAACCAATTTTTCAGATTAAAAATTTGTATTGAAAATTTTTGAAAGCTTTAAAAGTTTTATAAAATGGGACATTTAATCTTTTAATTTAAGTTGCAGAAATTTTACTTTCAACTTTATTTTTAAATTAAAAGCAATTTTAAGTCAAGCCTTGAATTTAAGGAATTTAATGAATGTAGAAATTGAATTAATTTAATGTGTGTAGAAACAATTTCAAAGTATTAGAATATATATCAATTTTTGAATCATTCAAAAATTTTCATCGAACTTTTCTAATAATACTTCCTATATGTATTTAAATTTAAAATATTCAAATGTTCATTTGAATATCTTACTTAAAGGTTTCGAAGAAAAACAAAGTTTACTCACCACATGAAGTTGTAGATTTCCGAGACCGGAAGAGATCCCGTTTGACTATTTTTTAAGGCCATCGCTATCAAGCAAGAGTAAGAATACGCCGGCTTGGGATAAGGTTTATCTTCGTAATCGGAAAGATCGAAGTCTTTAACCCTCTTCGCATGGGCGGGAACAGAATGAGAACTGACGTGCACATTATTATTATATATTTGTTTCCTAACGTGCGGTACTTGACTCGGACTCTGGATAACTTTGTAATTTTGAACTCTTATGCTCCCGATGCTCATCTTCGGTGCTGAATGAGATTTATTAATCTGTGGCGATATGGTTTTTATAGTAGCAGTTGGTATTATTAACGACTTTGCTTTTATGGACTGGGTAAATTTAATTTCTTCCTCTTCCTCCTCTTCATCCTCCTCGTCTTCTTCCGTTTCAGTAATTTCGTTTTCGTAGTGTTCTGGCTCTGTATCATCATTTTCATTCTCGAGAATGTGACCATTTTCAAGAAGTACGTGTTCATTATCCAAATCATCGACATCCACATTTGCCTCTTTGACTTCGAATGTTGGAGAGAACGAAAAGTGACGTCTAGGGATAGGTGATGGACTGTGAGATATCATAGGAGACATCACTGAATTTGGATTTACCATCAATGAAGCTGCATCTCCACAACTGAGATCCAAGTTGAAATTGCTAGAATTAGTAAAAATGAGATTAGAAATAATCTTAATGCAACATATCTAATTGAGGGATTTAGACTAGAATTTTTACCTGGTGGAACTATCGCTATTTCCGTTAAGTAGACTTGTTCCTCCGCCGAACCAACCATTGAGTTCATTATGGCTTGCGACAGGATCGTCATTCATTTCTAGGGGTGACAAATCCGTGAAGTTAAATCCTAATTCGGGGTTTCCACCAATGTATCCCTCCATTTCGCATTTTATATCAACATCCAACATCTCTTGGAGTGATAAGCTGTCCGTTCCTAGATAAAAATCCATTGCAAGCCAAGGATCTCTAGATGGTCCCTGATCCAGCCCAGTGCTGTGTCTACTTTCTGTATCCAACATTCACACGACTGAAATCAAAATAATTCATTTTCATTAATCCTTTAAATAATTTATCATCTTTAAGTTAATCAATTTTTGAAAATATACACATCGATTATTAATATTTTTAATAAAATTGGGCTTCTAGTTCAGAATCTCTCTTGTAGAACAAAACTCCTGATACTCTTAATCTCATTCCTGCAACCTTAAACTTAATATCAAAGAAAAGGTAGAATCGCAACCTTGGAAGCAAGGTAAAATGCGAAAGTATCCCAAAATACAACCGAGGCAAATCGAAAAGTGGTTTCACGATATTTTTTCAATTCTCTGAGCTACAATATAAAGTGATATAATGATTCTTGAAACCTTTAGGCATAGAAGGCAAGCAATAATAATAATGACCAGGGCATGGCAGTGAGGTGGAATTCCTAAAGACCCGAACCAAAGTAATATTGCCCTCTCTGATAGAGACTATTGTAAAAGACTGGAAATTTAAAGACCAACTCAGGATCCACTGAGAACTTTTGGATCACTTTCGAATATTTTATACGACTTCTAATGTTTCAAATTTACTCATCCAAGTGATTTGAGTCTCTCGAAGAACGGCTATCGCCTTTCGTATTTAGATCGGCCGATAATCTCGCTGGTGATCTTAAAACAAGGACAATAGAATCCCAGCGAGCAATTCTATACGTGTGACCTCGCGTGAGGAGCTGAGTGAATGTGAGCGTACAACGAGGGTCTTGAACCCACAACCAGCTTGTGGGTGTGACTGACTCATAGTACTATAGCCGATTTACTATAGAACGTGGGGAGTAGTAGTACTCCAACTCCAGCGAGTGACTCGACTTGGACTAAGGCCTCTACAAGCACTCACATATATGCTATATGCAGTAGTATAATATGCTAAATAGCAGACGGCCTACTACGAATACTAAACTATCAACTGCAGAACTGACCCTGCTTGAGCAGCTTCGTCATCACGTGTATGTGTGTCTCGAATAAAGATATACGAATAATTATGAATGTATTGTAATACATAGGCAATCAGAACCACTTTGAACGAGGACATTCATAAAACAGAGTAGCTGCGATAGTCGTTTGGCATTATTACGAGTCCGGCCATCGTTACACTGTCAATGTCCTATAATAAATTTGCACGTACAAGCCTCATCCGGATATCTCTAAATTTGAAGGACTTCGAAACTTATATTTAAGTTTCCAAAAGTTTCCACGAATTGTAACTTCAAAATTCGATTTCACCACCTTATTTAACAGATGCTATAATTATCAAAGAAATCTAATTATAGTATTTGTCAAGTAAAATAAAGAAATCGAATTTTAAGTTTGAAACTTGAATCCGTCATTCATCAGACCCTTAAGTGTTGAAATTGCACAGAAAAAACAAGGACTAAAAGTGTTTACAGCTGAAATCAGTTTTTAGTCTGGTTTGAAGACTAAGAAATCTAAAAACCGACTTAAGACTGAAATTCAGCCTAAAAACTGATTTCAGCTGTAAACACTTTCAGTCCTTGTTTTTTCTGTGTGCGGCAATTAAATTTGAAAATTTGGAATTTCTTTCTTTTTGAGAATCGGGAGGCATTCAAATTTCTATTCGTATGTTTCTATTCAATCAAAATTTTTAATGCCATTTTATGCCTTCCAATGTACTTTCTTCATGCCGGAGGCATTCATGAAATACAAAGTACATTGCCTTCAATTTGAATCTGGTCTTTCACCCATAAACTTAGTGGGATAAGGCGAGCTTTGGGACCCTTGGCCATTTGGTTTTATTCAGTTTTATTTTTGTCTGTTTTGGAGTCTGGTTGTCTCTAAAGTGTATATGTGTTGAAGACTGACTGAGGCTGGTGTCTGGTCTCGTTCAGAAAACTCACTTCATACATATAGCACTCCCCCCTTACCACCAAACTTCTCTGACAGGAATTTTTTACTCTTTTTTTTTCTTTTCGGTGTCGAGAACTCTCATTGACTGAGATTAGCTTATCTGAATCGTGTGGCATGCAAGCGTTGTGTGTAATCGCTTGCGATTCACCAGGTCGTTGTTCGATCGCCTCTGCAATTTTTTCCATCATCAATGATGGAATATCGGAAGTGCTTAGCAATCAAAATAGACTATATGAATAGAATTTCAAAGCTGAGGCTAATGAGAGATTTTGCGTATGCTAAAACTGTTTAACTATTTTTGGAACTCGAGTTTGATGGTTTCAATTGTTTTAATTTACTTTTGAGTGCAATAATTGTATTAGAAATTAACGTAAATTGCACTAGAAATTATAATTTAGAAATCGTGAAATTATGGCTCCGAATGTAAATGCAAATAAAATTTTATTATATTTTTGTAAGGTATTTAAAATATCCAGTGAATGGAGTAATTATAGCTTATATGGGAGAATCTAATGGTAATTCACAGCGCAAATTACAAAGCGGACAATGTAATTGAAATCAGAATTACAAAGTGGACTGAGTAATTTGTAATTCAAATTATGACTTACAGTTTAAGGAACTGCAATTACAATTTGTTTACAATGTAGGAAATATGTTTAGTGGATTTTAGGGAGTTGTGACCAGTGGTCAGATTGGAAAGTTTGATAAATATGATTAAGACAAAATTTTTGAGACAATATCATTCGACCTAAGCGAAATGACTAAGATAAAAGTCAATTTAATTTAACGAGTCTATTAAACTGAGTAAGAAGTCAATAAAGACAATTAATCAGTCATTATAATCGCCTTTTTGTGAGTCAGTAACTAGTGCAAATCTACAACTACATGGCATTCAAATTTTCACCCACGAATTCGCTCTTCATTTAAAAATTTAGTTTATTCATCCGATAACATAAAAAAATAAGCAATAATATTATTGAGAGGGGTCAGTAATGTTTTATCAATAAAAAAATATTCATTCAAGCAGAAGGTAATAAAGTTTGTCTACTTGCATAAATATATCGTTATACTGCATTTTTCCGGATATACCCCTAGTTTAAAGTTTAAGGCCGTCTGGGGCACATCTGGCCGGAATTCTTTCTTCTTTCGTTGAAATAAGAACCGGGCTTCCAGGAAAAAAAGCTATTATAACATATCCGCTATATGTAGTTTAGGAATTAATTTACCAACTATTGAAGAACGGTTCCATTTGAAGTTTGAATCGGATTTTATTTTAGGATAGAAAAATTATTTTGGAATGGGGGATAGATGAATCTCAGCACGTTCCTGAGGAACTCTTCAATGTCTTTGCGAAAACTTGACCGAGAAGCACGACGAAGAAACAGCCTTGAAAAAGTATGCCCGCTCGTTCCTACTAATATCGCACAGTATCAAACGGGCGTTCCACTTGGCGCGCTTGAACAAAAGACATCCAATTTTCAACAAAAATACTGATTCTCCGATGAATTTGGAATTTTTTTAAGTTCAAAGGGTACCTTCTTGTAAAAAGATCAAACAATTTTGTAATGTGAGGAACAAAAAGAAGAAGAAAAAACTGTTCTTTTGGTTATTATGCAAATTAGTTTTACAAATATGTACCTAAAATACTCCCAAATGTTATTCCAATATTTGGATTCTTTTGACAAAAAAAAAATGTTGTTTTAGACTAAATATTTAAATTATCAATCGGAAACTTGAATTTTCATTAGAATAAATTAATTTTCAAGCAAATAAAAGGGACATTTTCTTTAAATTAGAGGAGAAAAGAATGTAAACTGTAATTTGTCGATTTTTGTAAAAATTTGAAGAAAAATTTACATTATTGACTGAAAATAGGGGATTTTGAGATCGGCCTTTGGCTTGAGGGATCTAAAATGCATACTTTCAAAATGAACAAGGAAATTGTTAAAATGTTCAACATCCAGTAAAAGAAAATGTTTTTTGGAGTAAATAAATATAAGTCTTAGAAAGCACGTATAAAAATATATTCCACTACTGATTCTGGTCCTTGTATAAAAGTAAAAGTGGGCTTAGCAAGTAATAGAATTAGAGTTAGACAGAAAGAGGCTGTGCAATGATGATTTGTAAAAATTTTGAAATATTTTCTATGCTAGAAGGAATACCTGACGACTGAAGCTGACCTGCCTCGAAGATCCCAAAGCAATAGGAATAGATCCTAAGCTAGCCTAAACAAAAGACCCTCAGGCTATTGGGGTCTTAAATCCTTCGCCGGTCATAAAGAGGCAGCCCCATGTACCAGGAATTTCACAATTGTCTGGCTCTTGGGTCCTTTCAGTCGTAGAAATAGAAAATTTTACGAGGACCCTGAAATTTTGGAGCCTTTTGGGCTTATGCTAATATTAAACTAGGACAGAGTCTAGAACATTTTTAAAACTGCTTAAATTACACCTTACTTTCGTCTTTGAATATTAATAAGCCCTGACCTGAAAGGAATTTTAAAAATATACTTGTCAATATTAGAAAATGTATTCAGGGACAAAAATTTCTATTTAAATTTGCGATATTTCAATCAAATGTTTTAAAAAAATATTTAAGATCGTCAATATTTTTTTACACCGTTCCAATCGTGAGGGAACAAGAATCACAGAAGATTAAAAAAAAACATATTCTAATCCTAATAGTTTAACCATTCTGCTTCCATAAAAAATTAGATGCCAACTTGGAAAGAATGGAAAATTACTGAAATTTCCATGAGAAAACTGGTTAAAACTAGATTCTTTTATAGTTTAGACTTTTAGATTGTAGACAAAATCATGAGGCAAAATCACGAGGAGCTGTTGCATTTCATTCACCTAACGGGCCCTGGTAGTAACTTGACTCTCGAAATTAACACTGTTATTAAATAACCAAGCAATAACAATATCAGAACAATAATCGGCAGGATTTCCCTTTCACTTGGTACTTTCGAAAGTGGATGGAGGCCTGTCGAAACATCAGTACGGACAGGGCCGTATGAAGATCAATTTTGCAGACCGGGCAAAAATAATAAAGAAGAATAAGTACAAAAAATTGAGAAGAAGCGAGAGAGATGTAGTCGGAAAAAATACAGCAACATTCCAAATATAACAAATGTCAGTGACGGATGAAAGTTTTTGTAAATACTCGAGAGAGCAACCTTAGGATCGGAACGGCCGTGCCCGAGCAAAGCGGGTTTCTTTGTGATCTCGAAAACCGGTTTTCATTCGGGATCTGGCTTATGAAGTGAATCGAATCTGAACTGGGTTTCTGACTGTATTCTCAACCAGTCGGATATACATCAATCTACCGAATTTTACTGACAGATTAAGCAAATCGAATTAATCATTGACCCCTCAATATTTAAGAATAAACGTTTTCTTTTTAAATTCTATCTTTTCTTTATCTGTAAAAGTTACTTATTTAGCAAGAGATGTTTTATTTGTTATGAACTCATTGAACTCTTCACAATAAAAAGAAATATTGTTTTACATAGATAATTCTGCAAATTTGCAGACTCAGAAATTAAAAAAAAAATCTCACAGACTAACTCCTGAGGAATTTAAGGGCGTTGGACCCAAGTGTTAAACTCAAAATTTAATTCTCCTTTTTACTCAACGAAAAATATTTAATTTCAAAACTTTTTTCATAAAACGAAGAATTAAAAATCTGTCTTCAAAATTCAATATTTTAATTTTACTTAACTAATATTTAAATTAGATATTTTCTCGTTCTATGTGCATAATTCTAATTAAAAATTGATTAATTCTACAGAGGGAAAAATTTTAATGTTAATATTTGTTAAGTAAAATGAGGAAATCGAATTTTTAGAATAAAACATGATTCCAACACCCTTAACTAAAAAGAAATATTTAATGTTTGTCACTTCCTTGCCACGATTCAGTTGAAAT
The DNA here is from genome assembly GCA_900474275.1 of Synergus japonicus. Lineage (NCBI taxonomy): Eukaryota > Metazoa > Arthropoda > Insecta > Hymenoptera > Cynipidae > Synergus > Synergus japonicus. The sequence continues at coordinate 46,881 of UCOH01011642.1, read as the reverse complement.
ATTCACGATTCACAATTCAGTAGAAAAATTAATATAACACTTCACGGTAAAATGGAAACGTGATTCTCACGTTTCTAGCAGTATAGTAATTACATGTATTCAGCATTACCTTAGTCAAGGAGTGTATCCAGATGTCTATTTCACCACGTACGTATGAATAATATCACTTTTCAAAAAATATGTATTCACCACTTATTAAAGATTTAATTTAATTTAAAAGAGCTTGATTCAAAGCTCTAGTCAAATAAAATAAAAAATCTAAACTGCAGAGAAAATTCTCAACTGGACTTAGAATTTTGAGGACCGAAGAGAAGAGGATCGTTCTCGTCGGAATTCGAAGACTAAGTGTCAACTTCAAAGTGCAATTGCAATTTGTACGACTGAAATTTTAGGATCTAGAAGATGTACTTAACTAAAATTTAAGGAAAGGGAAACACTGCAGGGGTCCTAAACCATAATCTCGGAGTTGCAAGATCCAGGTAAGATGGTAGGTAGTCAAAATAAGGGTCTCAGGCTCTAGGTCTGTAAGAGATTAGACTAAAGTCCCAAACTTTCTACGCCCTATAGATGCGAAAACCTTTACAAGAATACCATAGGGACTTTTTCTTCAAAACACAAAACCCAAATGTCTTAGCAATAATCAGGAGGCTTAATATAAAGTTCCTTTGATCAATTTTCGCATTCAAATGTAAAATATTTAATTACTGACCATTAACAATTTTCAAGGAAACCTTACCCTATTAAGTTATTTTCATTTTATTTATTTATTCTACTTTATACGCTTAAAAAAAAGAGATATTTTTCAACATTTTTTTTAGTATGTCAAGAAAGATATGGATATAAATGTTTTTAGGTAATAAATACGTAAAAAAAATTGTTTTTTATTTATTTTATTCCATTGTTATTGTTTTAAACGCGTTTTTCTCAAAACAGTGTTTTTAAAACGATACCAAGGATTTTATGAAAACTATTCGACCGATCCTTATAAAATTTAAGCCACACATTCTACACATATTGAACTAGGTCTGTTGCCTATAATATATTAAAAATAACATTTTTACTAATTTTCTAAACAAAAAACCGTGAAAAAATGCATTTTTTTAATTTTTTGTCCGCCATTTTGTTATTTTTTCATAAATATTAATTATTATAGGTAACAGGCCTAGTTTTAGTAATAATGAAGCAAACCCACTTGGTTTTTTTTTCAGCTAGCCGTTACCGAGATATGCCTGGTACCGTTTACCCTTTTGATTTTGAGAAGCCTACGCCCAATCATTATTTTTAATATAAACATTGAATAAAGTTCATGATATACTCAAAAAAAATGTTCAAAAATAGCTCTTTTCTTCAGTTTATAAAGTAGAATAATCCCTTAATGAGTAAGGTTCTTAACTAAACCTTCTCAATTGAGTAAATGTTATTTGTTCAAATCTATTTTCACCTAAAAGTATAAACTACTAATTTCAATTCTGAGAAACTCACAAAATTCGAACCTTTTCATTAGAGGAGCAATAAAATATTAGAAATCATCATTTAGAATTCTGTGTGAGATGGACTGGGCAGGTGTAACTTTTTTACAAGGATTTAACATAGTTCAAAGAATGTGTTCGCTGTTCACAGGTTCTACAGAACTTTGTATAGTCTGGAAAAATTTCCATCAACTCACAGGGTAGAGATTCCATTGTTATCATTCACGGGTGCGTAAAATTTTTTAAAGGAAGAGGAAAAGAAAACGTTTTATGCTTCCTCGAGCGAATGAAGTATTATATCATTTTTCCAACGCTGATCGAATTTTAATAAAAATGTTTTCATTTTTATATTTGAATTATAACTTATAACTAAATTATAGTTTATTCCTTCAATATTGAACAATTATAAATTCAAGAAGAGGGGAAATGGTTGGCCAGAGTCAGGTATATTCATCTGCTCCAAAATTCATTGAACTGAATTTTTGTTATTCTTTGAATTAAAGAATTGTAAAGAAAAGCAGTTCTATCCGATTTTCATTTGAAGATCGAAGAAATGAAGTTTGATTGAAAGACAAGTTGTGCTGAATACGACAATCCCAACTCATATGTTTAAGGGCTATTGACCGCATTAAAGAGACTATGTGTCGCGAATAATTGCATTTCTTTCATTAAGTAGCAGCAATGCTCGTTTGTTTTTATTGTACGACAAAAAGTCTAATAAAACTGCTTTGCAGTGAAATATAAAACATTTACATTGATCGAAAAAGATGTCTGTAAACCTGGAATTACATCAACTAATTGAAACGAGGGCTATATGATAATTTTTTGCTTATTTTATGCTAATTTATGCTGCAAATTTTAAATTTTGTGCTCCGTAATTTTTCGAAAAAATGCATGGTAATGCCAGCTTCAGATTAAATTCATATAAAATTCTTCCTTGTACCAGAATGAAATGCTCATTAAGTGCTCTCGATTTAGCCTAGACCGGAAATTCTATCATTATTTTATTATTTTATTAAATGAAATTTTTCCATTTCACATACATTTTCTACTTTTAAAGTAATACTCAAACACAATTCTTCTTTGCACAGGAATTAAGTGCTCATTTAGTGCTCTCGATCTAGCCTATTTCGGAAATTCTAACTATTTAAAAAAAAGGAATAAGTGTTCGAATTTCTGAAATCGGCTAAATGGAGAGCACTAAATGAGTACTTAATTCCTGTGCAAAGAAGAATTGTTTTTGAGTAATACTTTAAAAGTAGAAAATGTATGGGAAATTAAAAAATCCCGTTTAAAAAAAATAAAAGAGTTAGAATTTCCGAAATAGGCTAGATCGAGAGCACTAAATGAGCACTTAATACCTGTGCAAAGAAGAATTGTTTTTGAGTAATATTTAAAAAGTAGAAAATGTAGAGGAAATGAAAAAATCTCGTTTAATAAAAAGATAAAATTGATAGCCGGAGTTCTAGCTTAATCCAAAGCTGGCATTATCATGCTATTAAGGAGCACAAAGTTTAAAATTTGGAGCATAAATTAGCACAAAATAAGCACAAAATAAGCACAAAATTATATAGCCCCATTTCAATTAACTGCTGTTGTAATTCCAGGTATAGGGACATTCGAAAAGGATAAGTTTAGCTGTAATAAAACTATCTTCTAAGTACCATTAAATATTTAAGATATTCCTCGTTAAAGAATAAAAGACCCTCCAAAATTAGAATCCAACACAAATACATATCCAACTACATATTTCTATTAATTCAAATTAAGGACTAATGGCAAACTATGACATCACTATTTCCTGACCGACTCATTTATTTTCACTATCTTCTAATTTTTAAGCTGAAGATATTAACTCGCTGAAATTTTGGAAAATGGCAGAAAATTTATCAGAGCATGTCTGTCATTTTCTAAAATATCAGCCGGATATCTTCCCTAGTTAATAGACTAAAACATTACATCATTCCCAAGTCTAATTACACGCTATTCAACAAATACTATCATCTTTAAACTATATATGGTGCGTGCGGTTGATAAATAGTGACTTCATAGTTTGCAATTTGCCCTTAATTTGATTAATAAATTATACTGCTGGATATTTGAATCTCATTATGAAGAAAAACAAGGTTCTTTCAATTATTCGCTGTGCTTCTTTAATCGATTAGCAAGAAGCGATTTAACGTTATTTCTTTTTGTCCTTCAATTATCCTATACTGGTCTGACATCACTGCAGATGCTAACAGAGAAAGTCGACAGGTTTGCTAGTATTTCAGAAGAGTAGAGATTTTTCTAACAGATACAAATATTCAGGGATAGAGGAAGTCCTAACGAAAAAAATTCCAAATCTCTAATTCCGAATCTTCATTCTACTCACGCTCGACAACTCCAGGAACTAACTTGCTTTCTAGAAATTCTAATTTTATCTTATCTGTTTCCCAAAAAAAAAAAATATATATCTAATCTAGACTCTCTTATAAACACCTGGACATGTTACATTTTCACCTACAAAATCAGATTAGTTTTTAGTAAGCTGCTCCAATACAAATTAATTCCCATTTTTCCATGATTGAAAAGTTCTGAATGTTCAAATGAACGAATTTTTGTATTGATTGTATTTGAAACTATAAAAAGTTTTTAAATATTGATTCATTTACATTGAAAATAATAAAGAATTAAATAAACTTGTAATCCTGATTGTTATTTTTAGTTGGCACAATATTTCTGTATAAAATATAATTTGGAAAAAATATTTCGTTCTATTAAACGTTCGAAACTCCATTCACATATTTTTCCCCCTATTTTTTTGGTCCGGTGTCCACAAAAGTCAATCAATATACATATAAATATGAATATTTTTAAAAATAGATAAAAATAAATATATGATATTATCGTTAAAAATTAATGAATGTTTTCATTGACATCTGAAACTTTTCTCTAATCGTTTTGTCTGGGCGTTTTCATTGGCTCCAGAATCATCCTGGATTGGACCAAGAGTACCTCGACATCAGATTCTCTCTCTGGTTCTGCGAGAGTATCGATCTGATATCCCCACCTAGACAACTTGCGCGAGACAGTCTGTTGCACCCTCTCTTCCTGAAAAAGGGGAAAGAGACGAGAGGGTCACTTCCCCCTTTTCGCTTAGAACTCGTTTCAAAAATTTAGAGGGGTTGATTTTTCATGTGGCATATCGTGCCATCGTCATTAATTATCGATCGATTAATCCTATTTCCTCAATACCAATCGGCCAAACCTTTATCCACCCTAAGGTCGAAATTATTCTTAGTTCATTGATCGCCAGTTCCACCCTTCAACTCTTAAGCCTCAACCGGTAAAGTTGCTTTTCACCCAACCACTGCTCAAGGTCATTTAGGGTCATTTACTTCACAGTTTTATTTTGTTATTCCCAGTGCCATCTTGAAAAGGCCTCTAATTTAAAAGCAATTAAAGGTCAATTTCTTCTTCAAATTAAAAACTTTAAATTTACCAAATTTTAAATCATCCAAATTATATAAGAATTATCATTTCGAATTTTATATCACAAAAAAGAGATTGCTTTAGAGTTTGCTGTTATAAAAGGAACTTTAAATTGCTAGCCAACAACACGAGACTTTGTCTGAGATATACTGTCAAAATCTCGTGAAAGTTGCCAGAATGTGTGAAAGATTTGTTAAAAAGAGAGGCGAGTGCATTACACAGACGCGACTAGCATGAAACCCCGACTGTTTAAGAAGTGCAAAGGTAAACGTCATATCCATGTGGTTATACGTGCACGAGACTGGGTTTATCAACACTGGGAACACATGGTTCAACAGACTCTTTCATTGTTGCTTTTGTACTTTGTTCAGAAACTAGACCAAGAAATTGATTTACATTTTACAGAGAAATGTATTTTCAGGTCCTCTAAGTTGAATAAAGCTTTAGCAATGGTCAAGCTCTAGGCAAGTCGAAAGATTAGCCTATCATAGTGAGGAAAATTATAGGATACAGACAGCAAAAAACGAATTTCCGGCAGAGAACTTGAGAACAAGCATTTCTCGATTTTCCAAGTCTAGGTGTGGATTGTCGTAGGCGTAGATTAAGTAACATTTAAGCTTTCGCTCAATTGTCTTGAACAACAAGTTGAATTAAAAAGCCAAGAAACCCGGAACTAACACCTTCAATATTCCGATGTCCATTGTAAAATAAGAAAATCCAATTAAAATCAAGCATTTTTAATTTTGCACACTTAAAAAAATTTGAATATTGATAAATTTCCTCTAGTCCATCTATAGAATAAATTTTAAAATAATCGCTAAAAAGTTGTCAGTGTTGGGTTAGTAACCTCTGAGTAATTTCTCGTCGGGTTATTAACGCGCGATGTTTAGGCTGGTCATTGACAAGTGCCCTTGAACATAAACGAACGAACAGCCTTCATTTTTTGAAGGAAATACAATCGCTGAACCGAAAGACTGCGAGCCGGAAGCGGTTTCTCGGCAATTTTAAAAAGATCGTCAACTCAAACAAAAATGAAGAATAAAAAAATAAAATATCATGAAAATAATTGCTAAATTCAGAATTCAGGTCGTTAAGTAATAACGTAGGGACACGAAGGAATGAACAGTCGAAGAGCCATCAAGGAAAATATTCGGTTAGGGCCTATGTAGGTAGGGTATTTCCTGCGGTAGGCATATGGCGAGGGGTAGAGTTCCCAGAAGGTTCCCACGGTCAAAACTTTCCCCGGCTACGGCTCTTGCTCGTCGGGAAAGCAGAGCTCTTTCACCTTTTCGTCCTTCGTCTTCATCTAATTTTCCTACGAAAATTGCCAGCTGATTTGCAAATTTATTCAATTCGATAATTCAGAGTCATTAAAGCTTACTGTTAGAATCAGTTAGAATCAAGGAAAACAAATCTAAAATATTCACCAACTTTATCTCTACTCAGAAATTGAAGATACAAAGTATTCAGTCTCTAAATTTATTTTCCGATAGGTATTTTTTTCAAATTTTCGTAGAAGAATTATTCAATGATTTTCAAATCAATACTGTTTATAATTTAATAATAATTTTAAATGATAAATACAGAAAGTGGGACTATCAACGTACACGAGGCTATTATCAAAACTGAATATCAACTTGTAAATACTATCACATGTTACCTGAGTAAAGTGATACCATGAATAAACAAAGTTAAAAGGGTAGAGGAAAATTTACTACAAATTATCTAACCGTTAACCCGGAGCAAAACAAGAAATGAACCTTAAAAAAAAGTATAAGCTACAAAAACAATAACGTAAAAGAATATTATAACCTCAAATGATAAAAACCGGAAGGACCGGAAGCTGCATAAAAATAACAGGCGGAAGTCGATTTCGGGAAAAAAGAAAAAACGGACAGACGGACGGAAGTCATTTACTCGGCCGTAGGTACCTTCCCGCCGAAAACTTTACCCTCACGAAAGAACACATTTTTCTGTTGTTATGACAACAATAATAGTAGAGAAATCCGGAAAAAACAAGTTTCCACCCCATATCAGAAAATTTGTTTCTATGCTAAAAATACCGGCTCACCAGTAAAATGGATAAACTGGCTCGACAAGACGGCGGGATTTCGATCGATGTCAACGTGACGTTCGTGCGACTGCGACAGAGACAATAACATCAACAATAACACTTTCCCGATTTCCTGGTTAAAACCTTTTCAAAAAGAAAACTACAGTTACACAAAAATTTACTCTACACGGGTGAAAAAATCTAGGTCCCGCTCATTCTCGAGGCACGAAAGCCCTTGGGCCGGCGGGTCAGGATCACTTTGCCGCCGGTTTCTTACATTCTTAATAAAGCTAAGACTTTAATCGAACATTAAAATATAAACACCTACCGTAACTTTGACAAGCTTTCAGAGTACGTCGTCCTGGCGGCCAAACACCACTTTCACACATGTATTTACAGGGAAATTATACGATTTTCGGCAGCGACCATGTATAAACGAACACCGACACAAGACCCCCTTTTCGGAACTGAAGTAACGTTGACGGGCAGACTAACGAACAAAGACCACGCACGATTTGAATCCATTGGCTCCTGACGATCACGTGATATTCGCGCCCGATGGCGATTGGCTATCATGGCCGACAGATGAACTTTGTCGATAGAAAATTGACACTTCCTAATAATTCAGGATTATTTTTCCCGAGTGGAAAATTAATTTTGGGGTTAATTATTTTTTTTAAACACTGCACTAAGCCATCCACATTGATTTTTGTTGTAAATCTGTGTGATTGTTTGTCGCCCGTCAACACTACCCGACACTCCTCAAACAAAAATGGCCGATTCCAATCCCCAAGGGAAGAAGCACTTAATTCTTGGAGAAATAGATTTTCTTTTGTTTTTCCAACTTTGTGATAAATCCAGGATTATTTTTTCCGATTTTTCTGAGATGTTTTGGTGCGTAAGTATCCGCAAGTTTAAGAGATGAGTTATTGGAATAGGATGGACGAGTCCATTATTTCACAAGGATACAATAATGGCGGGAAACTCACACATCTTTAAACGAGATACACGCGGTCACTGTCGCCTTCACTACACACACTTATCGCAGGAATCGAAATTCGTGGAATTCAGTACCGAACCAAGAAATCCTTTTTTTAAACTCTTGTAGAAATTATATTTTCAATAAACTGGTATAACAATCTTACGTAATTATATATATTCAACTGATATTAAGTCCATTAAATCCGGTTGAAAAGGAACGTCGAATTTTTCGTTTTCATGTTTCCTTGGTTTAAAGATGGGTTTCTGGACTTCAATATCTTCTCAAATTCTTCTTTTTAAAATTCCTTGTGTTTTACTTATCCATATTTATAAAATATCTTCATCATATGCTAATAAATCTTTTTTATCTTCTTAAAATCTCAACAAATACATAACAATCCATAGTAAAAATATTTCTTAGAGCTTTCAAGCTTTTTTGGCTTTTATTTTAGTAACAGTCTTCAGGATTTTAACGATGATTTTCTTTTTGAAGTTCTTTGTATTGCTTTCTAAGGTTCACATATAAAATTGTGAAAAAGTTATTCAATTTTTTTCTTCATTCTTTTTCCTTTTTTATGATTTCTTTGAGTAGATTTCTTTCAGAATCTCTTGCTTTTTTACTATTTTATAAAATATTGCACTTCCTATTTGTCTCCTTAATTATTCTTCATAGTGGGATAAATTAAGATAATATTTCAGCAATTCCACTTGATCCATATTTGAATTTTTGGTCATATTGCACTTATACATTCGCCAGGGCAGGAATAAGTTTCATGTAAACTTTTATTCCATGTAAAAACACATCTTTGTTTAAGAATTCGTTGTTGTCGTGAAGAAGAACTGGTGTGTTGTTCATCGGCGAAAACCCAAAAGCAGGAATTCCCAGCTGGAATTGAAAAGAAAGAAAATTACTGTAGCTTTTTACGAAAAGAAATATGTTTAAAATTAAATTTTGAGCTTAAAATTACAAATTTTGCAATCCAAAAACCATTCAGATTTTTTTAAATTTTAATATACAAAAAACTAGTTTAATTCAATACAAAAATACATTAAATACATTAAAGCGTTCTATAATTTCTTTTTCTTTATTTTATACTTTGTATTCTGTGTTCGAAATTATAACTGTGTTGAGAAAGAAATTCTACACTTCTCTAAGAATTTTTATTTATAGATACTTTAATTTACTGGGAAGATATTTCACACTTCTTTGATTATTTTAAACTCTAATATCTATAAATATAAAAAGAGGCTAGACAGTGAATATTATATTTTTGAGAACGAGCAAACTTTACAGTCCTGTTTTATTTAAAAGACTAAATATAAAGGTAGACTTACAGCTCGAATATACCGACTGTCCGTTCCACCGGTGAAAATTGCTTTCTCCAAAGATATGTTATTTTCATCGCACGCCTGTTTGAATGCGAACCAAAATGGATTTGTCTTATCTAATTTCGTATTTTCCACACAAGGGTTTTTCTCGAGAAAGGAATAAGTAATTCCTTCCCCAGCTTCACGGATCCATTCTTGTATCATTTTTTCAAAATCTTCATGATTGACATCGGTCGCAAGACGAACATCGAATACTGCATTCAATTCACTGGGTATTACATTTTTTAGCACACCTCCCTGAAATAAGCAATTTAAACCATCAGGGGTGTAAAGAAAAGAATACTTCATTCATTTTGATTGTATTATTAAACAAATGGCATTTAAATTGGAAACTTTGAAGTTTAAACATCTAATTTCAAATATTAAAAATTCAATAATGTATCAAGCCACAAAAAAGACAAAATTTGAACATTTAAACTTGAACATCTTGAAAGTTTAAGCTTGAATTTCAAATACAATGCATAGAAAAATTACTATTTTCAAGTAAAAAGTACTTATTACTTAATTTCAGTGTTTTACTTTCTTGAAGGTAAATAGTTTTTCTTGAAAAATACCAAGCTTTATTCATAAGAATAGTACCCTAAATTTTACAATAATTTGCATATGATAAACTTAAAAAGTAATAAGAGGCAGTATGTTTTTTAGAATTGGAAAGAGGAAATATATTTTTTAAATCAACTTTCATTTTGGAGAATTTTTTACCATGTAGCAAAACATTTTCGAGGTAAACTGTGCCCTTAATTGTTGTATTTAAGTACGTTTACCTCTCTAAAAATTTGAGTATCTTTTTGTTGATTCGAATGATTTCTACTTCCAAAATATAGAGTATTACTCACCAGTAACTCGTTAATCCTAATAGATCAGACATGTGAATATGTAATAGGAAAAGATATTATCTTTAGTAGACAATTTTCTAATAATATTTAAAGCAAATTAAAAGACCCTAGACTAATTAAATACTTATCGAAAAGTATTTAAAATGTCTGAAAATTGATTAGAATACACTTTAATATAATTAAAGGAACATGAATTAACATACCTCAACTTGTGTCAAATTGACAGAAGTAACATCTCCAATTTTAAGATTCGGATCCTTCAATCTGGCCTTTTCCTTGGCTCTAAACTCCATAAATCGTTGAATAATTTTCGTAAATTTTTCTCCAGCAGTGTTGTCTGGCATAAGTGAACCATGTCCAGGTTTTCCAGTGCAGTGGATCACTATATGCCAGATACTTCTTTCACCATAAAAAATTAGGAAATCGTTATTTGGATTTGCAATTCCCTCATCCAGAGCACAGCCAATATTCAGATTCTTAAAATCCTGCGTCTTGGAGAATTCTTTCATACCAGGAGATCCGCCAACTTCCTCGTGTGGACAAAATATAACGTGGATTGTACGTTTTAAGCGAATTCCATTTAATTTTAGACGACGTATAGCTTCCAAATATTGAATATTCACGCATTTCATGTCTTGAGATCCACGGGCGTATATGTTTCCTTTCTCATCCATGTGTGCGTCAAATGGAGGATATGTCCATAGTTCCTATTTGATGAAAGTAAAAGTTTTAAATATAATTTTCTTTTTTATTAGAGATTTATAAAAATTTGTTGGGTTGCAGAAATTATATATAACTTACAGGAAAACAGGGAACCACATCCATATGACCATTCAAGAGAATGGCAGGTTCCTGTGGTTCTGTTCCTTCCCAGGTGATGACCACAATTGGATGTTTTGGGAACGGTTCGAACACCCGGACCGGCAAGCCAAGAGATTGGGCCTGTTTTTTAACAAAAGCCACGCAATCATCTGAAAAAGAAAAAGGACATTTTGAAGTATGAAAATAGAATTTGAAATTCTCATTAAATACGCTAATGAGTATATTTAAAAATTTTACATCAAATTAAATTGGGAAGATTTTTTTTTTAGTAATTTTTTAGTGTCTCAAGGAGAAACGCAATAAGTCAATTTGCTTTAAATAACTTATCAATCTTCAAACAAACGCAGATTTAGAGTCGGGAGAAAATTGCAAGTCATTTACAAGATCGCAAGCATGATACTTTTAAAAACTTTAATCACCTGAATTTGTTCAATATCAAACATGAGTTAAATAGCAGCTTCAACAGAATCTCATACAAAGCACGTTTTGAATTACTGCCACAGAAATTGCTTTGAAAGTACAGACTACTTTTATCATTAAAACCAATGTCAATCAAGTAATTCTCTAACAATTGCAAACCTCCATTGAATTTAAAGAGCTTAACTCTAAAAACGTGAGCAATTTCCTCAAAGAGAAGCTATTAATTTAAAATTGAGAATCAGCGAATCTTGAAGGATTAAATTTAAAATTAGGCTGGATAAATTCTAAAATGAGTTTCAAGTCTTACTCGTAGCGTTAACAATTTTTTGGACTATTATAAAATATAATTTAAAATTATATGATTCAGTAAGCACAAACTGTGTTTAAATTTTTTCCAAAAAGAAGTACAAGAAGCCTCTCCTGAAAACAAATAGAAATGGTAAAAAGGGGGATATTTCAAAGCCACGAAAAATCAAATCCTTAAAACAGATCAATATTGTTCTACACACCTTTCTCTACATATAAAACTAAATTCAAAAATGCAAAACGACTTCTACAACCAAATCTTGAACCAGTTTTCGAGACACCATGTCTGACATATTGATCACTGGTTCCAGAACTTCCAGAAGCTTAAAAATCCCCCAAACTCTTTCCCACAACCTGTCTCAAAAAAATTACAAGCTTCTGAACTCGAATCACTCAATCCTAAAAACTCAGCATCATTTTTCCTAGTTTTTCTACTCAATTTGCAAAATTACCTCAGACTCCATCCTCATGACAAACCACAGCGTCCTCGAATTGCTTTCCAATTTCTGAAAAACGCCCACCATCCTGGACGCGAGAAATATATTATACATTAGAATCGTTTCATTCAAAGAATTTGTTGTATCGTTGATAAAACCTTATCTGGAAAAAGTTTTTGATAAAAGCGACAGAGAAGACGACACATCGACAGGTTTCAACACGCCTTGAAACGCCCCAAATTTAAAGGCCTCGCAAATCAACACCGAATTCCGAAATTGAACCCCGAATTCTCCCACATCTTCATAAACGTTTTGCAACACTTACCGGTAATTTTGGTAACGTTTATAAAATTATAAAAATAGAAATTTCACTTTCGAGGGTGGGGCAGACAATGGCTGGATAGCGTCTGTGACGCTGCGTCGTTTTCGGTGTCTTGCGGAATCGCGAATTTTTAGATTTTTTTTTTTAATACTCTTCACGAATCCCTGAAATCACTAAGAATAATTGAAGCCTATTTGGAACCCCAATGACAATGGAAAATGATTTTTATTAAAAAGGAAGCGCGTCATTGAGCGACCCCATTCGTTCGCGACACTATCGTATATGCTCTCGTCACACGTTCACGATTTTCAATTCAATTTTTAGTTACACTTTTGAAGCAATTTTTGGTTTTTTCGAAATTAAATGACCCCTTAGGTAAGCTTTTTATATAATGTCAACTTACCGTAATTAATATTCGGATGAACCGATGGAATCCTCAAATATTCGCGGAAATGCGCTACAGCTGTTTCATCCAGCTGAGTCTGTGAAGACATTGCGTGCCCTTGTTCGTCTGTACATTCAACCAACGCGCGCGAGTGATATATATATTCATCTATGCGTCAGAAAGGACGCGGTTTAGACGCGGCCGTTTGAATTTGCTTGATTATTTAAACGATCTAAAGTACTTCCCGTGGAATGTTACTGCCTTCTATTCTTTACTTTAATAGAAATCTACTTACCGCACGTTGTTGGTGATTATGATTATTTATTGTGGTCACTTTATTCCTTGTTTCTAATAAATAAGGAATAAGGAAATTGAGGTTATAACGCCTGTTGATTTTTAGGTTATTTTCTTGAATCATATATATATATATATGTATATATCAGTACCGTATCTAGATTTCATCGAACCGGGGCATAAACTTTTAAGGGCGTTGGATACAAGCGAAAAAAAATTTAATCTCGATACTTTTTGCACAAAACGAGGAACTCAAAATCTAACTTCAAAATTGAATATTTTCATTTTACTTAAAAAATATTTGAATTATATATTTTCTCGATCTGTAAACATAATTCTACTTAAAAGTTGATTAATGCTACAGAGGGAAAAAATTCCAAATTTCCTATTTGTTGAGTAAAATGAAGAAATCGAATTTTTAGATTAGAACTTGGCTCCAACACCCTTAACATTCGCGCCCTTTCCCTCCAGAATTTGAAATTATGTAATGACATCAAAAAACGGATGTAACATAATAATAGCAAAGATATTTTAATAAAACATTTTTTTAGACTTATGAATTTTGCGCCCCCTGAAATTGCCGCCCGGGGCAGGCACCCCGGTTTGTCCCTCTTGGATCCGGGGTTGATATATACATATATATAATATTATAACAAAACAATAACACGCGAAACGTCAAAATTGCATTTGGAGTAAATTCTGATTTTGCAAAATAACCTTAAAATAAAATCGGTGTAAATATTAGTTTAGATTACGTACAAAAAAGGTATTTAATTGAATTGTTTTAATCCTATTTATTATCATTACATTTTTTACTGTTATTTTGTCAGTATTTTCTACAAAAGTCGTTTTATAATTTATAATAGAAATCAATTTACGTTTATTCTCTTTGCTTATCATTTTTGCTCTAATTTTTAGATAAATCCTGATAAGATTACACGAAGCGTATCTAAAGAGTATTCTTTAAATGCTCCTTTCTTATCTTCTTGACTAGCTGACATATTTCTCTATTCTGTTAATGAAAAATATTTGATTACTGGATAAGGTATTCTCTATACATATAAAAAATACTGTAGATAACTTTCTTTATTCTTGAAAATAGATAAGATACAGGCAACTCTGTATTTATGATATTTATATTATTCACCTTATTATTTAGACATTAGCCACGGTAGTTATAATTTTCATAAAAACTTCAATTCCTTTAAGAAAAACATCTTTATTCAAATACTCGTCGTGATCATGAGCACGTAAAATGGTATTTGTCATTGGTGAAAATCCTAGAGCAGGAATGCCAATCTGTAAAAATAATATTTTTTAACTTGCTGTTTAAAATTCAATTCATTTGGAATATATTTAAAACGATGAGAGTTGAAAATGGTTTAGATGATAAAATTCTTATTTATAAAAATCTATTACTCACAGATCGCAAAAAGCGAGCATCAGATACGCCTGATTGTATTTGTGGATCCAATTCCAAGCCACAATAATCAATTGCTTGCTTGAAAGCAAGCCAAAAAGTATTGCTTGAATCTAATTTTGTATTTTGAATTTGCGGATCTTTATTGATAAAAGTATAATGGACTCCCTCCCCAGATTCTTCGCACCATTTTTTAACTTTATTTTCAAATTCTTGATGATCAACATCAGGTGGAATCCTAATATCAAAGGCTACTGAAAGTTCAATAGGGACGACGTTTACCTGAACACCACCCTAAAATAAAAAATTGTAAGTTACTTAAAATTTAAATAAATATCCTAAAAATTCAAATACTAATCATTTTTAAAACGCACTTTAACCATTGTTAGATTAATTGAAATAACATCATGTTCTTCCACTTTTGGATCCTTTAATTTAGCCTTCTCTGATTCTCTGAAATTCATGAATTTATCAATGATTCTACGTAGTTTTTCACCAGCTGTATTATCGTATAAAACTGATCCATGGCCAGGACTTCCAGGACACAAAACCCATATTTGAAACCACGTTTTTTCCCCGTAGTATAAAGGGACTTTGTTATTCAAAGAAGTGCTTCCCTCGTCCAATCCAAAACCAACATTTAAATTTTTGAACTCCTGTGTTTGTACAAAAGTCTTCATTCCAGAAACCCCTCCAATTTCTTCATCTGGTGAAAATGAGACATGAATGGTTCTTTTTAGTCGAATTCCGTTCATTTTTAATCGCCGAATTGCCTCAATGTACTGAATACTTAAAGATTTCATATCTTGAGATCCTCTTGCATAGATATTTCCTTCTTCGTCCATGTGAGCACTGAATGGTGGATAGGTCCATTTTTCCTAGAATTAGGATATTTTATAATTCGGTAGATTAATATTTTGAGATTTTAAAAATCCAGAAATTTATATTATTTTAAAATATATGGTTTACCTCAACAGCAGGTACTACGTCCATATGTCCATTTAGTAAAATTGAAAGTTCTTGTGGCTCTGTACCTTCCCACGTGATAAGTACAGTGGGTTTTTTAGGACTAAATTCAAAAATTTTGACTGGAAGGTCGATAGACTTTGCCTGTTTTTTCAGAAAAGTCACACATTCATCTGCAAAAAAATAATTAAATGGTTTATCAACTTTTTAGTTTTTAATACACAATATTATGCTTATTATATATTTACCATAACTAATATTGGGATGCACGGATGGTATTTGCAAATATGAGCGGAAATTGTTTATAGCTGTTTCATCCAGTTGAGTTTGCGTAAGGACAGACATTTTGGATCTAACGCAAAAGACCAGCAAAAAGAACAATGTAATCGCAAAAAGATTGGACTGCGGTTAACACAGTCTTTTTCTACGTATATAATAACCTGTTTACAAAATGCGTAGAAAGATTGTGAAAGTTCCCAAGCAACATATATAGCAACTAACTATATACAGCATGTATTTTCCATAAATTGATAAATTGAACTTTGAGTTTCCGATTAAAATAATTATCTGCCAATGAAAAATAAATTAATTGCATTAAATAATAAGTCTTTTAAAATTATCTTTACATTTTATTTATTCATTTATTTATTTATATAGATTATTTCATTATCTAGACGTTAGCAACGGCAGGTATAATTTTCATAAAAATATCAATTCCTTTGAGAAAAACGTCCTTATTTAAAAACTCATTACTGGCATGAGCAAGACTAGGAGTATTGTTCATCGGAGAAAATCCAAATGCTGGAATTCCAAGCTGTCAAACAAAAACGAATAATAAATGTAAAATAAAGGAGATAGACAATTTAAAAAATAATTACTCAAATTCTGAAACTCACAGCTCTTAAAAAACGTGAATCTGTGGCACCTGGCTCAATACGAGGTTCCAATTCGATTTCATTAACATCACATACTTTTTTAAAAGCAAGCCAGTAAATATTGCTTGAGTCTAATTTTGTATTTTCGACTTGTGGATCTTTAGATATTATTGTATAATTGACTCCTTCCCCAGCTTCTTTGAACCATTCTTTGATCATTTTTTCAAACTTTTCATAATGAACGTCAGGAGCAACTCGAATATCAAAAGCTACTGAAAGTTCGCTGGGAATTACGTTCACTTGGACACCTCCCTGCATTTAAAAAGGGAATTATTTTGATAACAATCATTATAAATATGTGATTTAAAATAATTTAAATGATAAGTACTTTAATTATTGCCAGATTGACTGATGTTACATCTCCGAGTTTCACGTTTGGATCTTTTAATTTTGCCTTTTCTGAAGCTCTAAAGTCCATAAATTTATCGATGACTACTCGTAATTTTTCTCCAGCAGTGTTGTCAAATAACATTGATCCATGGCCAGGATTTCCAGTACAATTCACCCACATATCGTAGACAGTTCTTTCTCCATAGTTCAAAAATATTTTATTATCCGCAGAAGCATCTCCCTCGTCCAGTGCAAAACCAACATTTAAATTTTGAAATTCCTTTGTCTTTACGAAAGTCTCCATGCCAGGAAGTCCTTCTTCTTCGTCTGGAACAAACGATATGTGGATTGTTCTTTTTAGACGAATTCCGTTCATTTTTAATCGCCGAATTGCCTCAATGTGCTGAATACTTAAAGACTTCATATCTTGACTTCCTCGTCCATAAATGTTCCCCTTTTCGTCCATATGTGCGTCGAAAGGTGGATAATTCCACTCATTCTGTAATTTAAAATAATATTCTAGTTTTATAGTATAACAATAGTAAAATAACAATCATAATTACAGGAAACACCGGTACGACATCCATATGACCATTGAGTAAAATTGAAGGTTTTTCAGGGTTCACTCCTTCCCAAGTAATAATGACAACCGGTTTTTTAGGTCGAT
Organism: Synergus japonicus; assembly: GCA_900474275.1. Lineage (NCBI taxonomy): Eukaryota > Metazoa > Arthropoda > Insecta > Hymenoptera > Cynipidae > Synergus > Synergus japonicus. The sequence continues at coordinate 29,375 of UCOH01011642.1, read as the reverse complement.
CTTCGTAAACCTTGATTGGGAGATTCAAGGACTTGGCTTGCTTTTTTAAAAAAGTCACACATTCGTCTGTAATACATAGTTAAAGAATATTTTATTAACATTTTTTAAATGTCCAAAGCTCATCAAAATAAATATTCACCGTAATTGATATCAGGATGCACAGATGGGATTCGAAGATACTCGCGAAAATTTTTCAAGGCCAACTCGTCCATTTGAGATTGATTGCACTAAAACAGATTTATTCATTTTTTTTTACCATTTGGCATTGTTTTTCCTGAAATTGGAAAAGTAAATAAACCAATTCTCATACCATAATATAACTGAGATCTAAAGTCGTAATCAAAAGCCAGCAGAGAAAATGTTTCTCAAGTTTTAGTTTTAGCGACATTTATGCTCAGTACGTAACCGGAAATTAAAAGATTGTAGCAGTAGAAGGGGGTCTTCCTATTGTTTAAATGATGAATTATGTGATGGCTTCGAAACTACAGTGGTGAAATATTTTTTATATTAAAAGTTATTTTTGAAATCAGTACTCCGTATCTTTCCGATAAGATATTGTTCATATCTCTGTTTGTAAAGCAATATATATTGATATATGCTTATTAATCGTTACTTTCTATTAGCTACATAACATCAGAGCTTAAAAAGTTTATAATATTCTAAATAATATTTGATTTAAATATTTGTTACAGCTGGTATAATTTTCATAAAAAAATTAGTTCCCTTAAGGAAAATATAAAAGATATATGTAAAAGATAAATGTTTAATTTATTTGAATTTAGTTTACAGAATAATTATTTTTCATTAAAAAAATTATACATTTGCTACAGCTGGAATAACTTTCATGTATATATCGATTCCCTTCAAGAAAACATCTTTATTCAAACATTCGTTATTATTATGAAGAAGTGTAGGTGTATTATTGGACGGTGTGAATCCAAAAGCAGGGATCCCAATCTGTAAAATATAATAATTATTTTTTGTGAAAGGAAAAAATTTAGGTGAAATAGAATATTAATATAAACTTACACTTCTCACGTGGCGAGCATCTGTCCCACCTGGACAAATAATTGGTTCCAATTTCACGTCAAAATCATCACAAGCTTTTTTAAATGCTAACCAGAAAGGATTTGTATCATCTAACTTTGTATTTTCAACGAATTGATATTCATTTGTGATGGTATAATAAACATCTTCTCCTGCTTCATTGCACCAGCTTTTTATCAAATTTTCAAATTCTCTATGGTCCACGTCAGGAGGGACACGTACATCAAATCCAACTGATAACTCTTTCGGAATCACATTGATTTGTACACCACCCTAAATTATTTAATATTAAATTAAAAATGATTTCAAAGATGTTTTTAATTTATATTTTTTTAAGTTTGTATGTGATTATAAATATTTCATAAACAATTTAATATATACCTGGACCATGGTTAAGTTAACAGAAATGACGTCCCCAGGCTTCACTTTTGGATCCAACAATTTTTTTTTTTCTGAATCCCTGAACCTCATAAATCGATCGATGACCTTATGTAATTTTTCTCCAGAAGTATTATCATTCATCATACTTCCATGACCAGGTTGACCAGGACAAAAAATCCAAACATCCCATTTAGTTCTTTCTCCATAAAACAATAGAATTGGTTCTATTGAATAAGCCGTTCCTTCGTCAAGAGCAAAACCAACGTTTAGATTTTGGAAATCTTTAGATTTTACAAAGGATTTCATGCCATGATTACCACCAATTTCTTCATCGGGCACAAAACTAATATGAATGGTTCTTTTTAATCGAATTCCATTTAATTTAAGACGACGAATGGTTTCTATGTATTGAATGCTGACATTTTTCATATCTTGGGATCCACGGCCATAAATATCACCTTTTTCGTCCATATAGGCACTAAAGGGAGGATATGTCCACTGGTCCTAAAATTAAAATAATAAATTCATTTAAACATCCAAATAAATGTTGAAAATATTTGGTGTTGGAAAATAGGTTTGATATACTTATTGTAATTTTGTTGTTGTTGAATTCTTGTCCATTTTGAGAAGAAATACAAAAAAATTTAGTTTGAATATTCTAGTAACTTACTGGATAAACAGGAACCACATCCATATGTCCATTTAATAAAATTGAAGGACTTTCTGGTTCCAGGCCTTCCCATGTGATAACCACAACTGGTTTTCCTGGAGTTGATTCGAAAACTCTTACTGGCAAATTCAGAGATTTGGCTTGTTTCTTTATAAAAGCGACACAATCATCTGAAATAAGGAAAAACTTTACATTAAAGTTGAATAAAATTTAAATATTAACAAATATTTCTGTAATAAGAATAATTAATATTTATAAAAATGATAACTCACCATAATTAACATTCGGTTGCATGGAAGGTATTCTTAAATATTCTCGAAAATTTTCGATAGCTAATGCATTCAATTGATCAGAAGACATTTTACTTTAATTTAGATTCTGTAATAAAAAAATCTCAAACTATCAAAACTCAGACAAGTGATCTAATTAAACTAAATAGAATATAATTTAACTTGCAAATGAAGTAGCTACTTATTTTATTATTCGTAAAGTAGAATTGACTGCTGACTTGTAAATTCAATGACACAAATGGAACTGAAGTCTGAGATAAGTTGATAACAATATCTACATAGGTGGTAAACTTCCTTATCAAAAAAACAGCCAATACAGAATTAAGATAGTATAAGTTAGCATAAATGAAGTTAAGAGTAAAATTTTTGCGAAGTTCAGGGCAAAGGCAACGATGCGAAAATTCAGCTCTTTAAATTCGTAAAATGTATTCCGATTTATTAAATTTGTATGCCTAAATATGAGCTCTTTACATAATATTCAATTAATTATATATCAATGTTTGATATTAGAGAACTCGTTACACTTATTAATTAGTACGAATTAAATTATTATACAATGTGTAATGTAAGTATAATATAATGTAACATGACTATATCTGGGCACGTACATATAACAGCAAATTACAAATAAAAAAATTATGTGTTCTGGTGCTATTTTTTAATTGAATATATGTGTATTTATAGCATTCTATATTATTAATAATAATAATAATAATAATAATTGTCATAGATAATATTTGTATTTACAACACAGAAAACGATTATTAATTTGAACGGCTTCTTTTGTTCATTCGTGAAATCTTAACTATGATTATTTATTCGCTTTTTAACAAGCGATTTCGTGATTTGCCAAAGGGTTCGACAATCATACAAATGTCAGGTTCGAAGATACGAGTAAAGCAATAATTATATACCGAATTACTATAATTCTTTTGTATTTCGAGAAGATATAAGTTTCAAGCGAGACACCGATATTTTAAATTTATTTTACAAAAAATATTTACAATCTCCAGAGGCAGAAGTAAAAAAACAGCTAATAGCAATCAATGATAATCTGCCCCTAAAGTGTGCGGCCCGCAAGTTAATTATAAAGTATCGAAATAATGCAAATTCTCTGAGAGAATAATATATAAAATATCAAGCTCAAAGTTTCGATCCAAGCAATGGAAAAATACAAAATACTATTAACAATACTAAAAAAACAAAACATTAGGTAATGTTTTCACTCATAATTTTTTCTTCTATTTCACACAAATTTCTCATTATTTTCAATACCTCCAGCGAGTTTATTCAAATTTTATAAATTTGTGCAACTCGTATGACTGAATTAAACATGAGAGTGATACAATATCAAAAAACATTTCTTTTCATCTCGATATCTTTACTCGCATCTCCAAGCAAAATATTTCTCGTCAAAGTTGTAATATCCCTTTGCAATATTTCTGAATATATCTTAAAACTTCACATGGATTATTCGATTAGATTATTCAGATGAATGTAAAATGAGATTGTGATGTCGACTATGAAACAGAGTTTTTGCGAAGAATTCTCTCTGATTTTTTAATAAGATTGGCCAATACTGCAACAGTTTTCCTTGGGGCTAGTTATTTAATTATATATAATAGTTAATTAAATAACTAACTTAATTATATACACATGTACAAACGTTTATATAATTATTTTGAAACATTCTTTATGCTAGTTACTTAGGCGATATTATCTTTATGCACTGGGTAGCCGCACTTTAATTATTTTATACAGATTTCTAATTAAAAATATAATCCCCTTGTATTCTCAGATCAGATCGCCCCACAATATGCAAAACTTATAGTTTTAACGCAATAAACTTCCAATGTGCAAAAGTAAAAAAATATGAAAAACCTGCCTCGCAGTGCTTCAGAAGTCAAAGCATCAAAATAGTACATCATAGATATAAGAAAAATCTCTTCTTCACCGATGCATTTTGTACCAAAGTTTAATCGAGTTTTTTGTACTTGAATAAATGTCACTTTTTACATGGGACTTGTGTCAACCCATTCTTTTAAAACTCATCACTCCTTATATTTTAAAATCCAATCTCGCTCTCTCTTTTTTTTTCATTTAAATGCGCCAATTTTCTTGAAAAAAAGAGTCAACAGAAACTCCGCCTTCGAATAGAAACTCGCAATGAAATATCAACACGTTACGTTTATTACAACTAAACATTGGGCATTTTACAATGAAAAATATAAAATATAGAGAACTGCGGGCACAATGCTGCACATTTAAAAACAGCAAAAAGCAGCACAGCGCCACGCTTAACTAGTCATACAAGTAGTCTATCTTTATTTGCTGAACCTAGGGTTAAATATATAACTTTATATTATCAAGTATATCGTATTATGCATATCTGCAAAGAATATGTACAGTCAAGATGGACAACGCAACTCTCATGTGTGCATATTGTTATAATTATTAAGATATAGAGATCAGAAATCAAAATTGATCTCGCCGATTCTCAATAAAAGTCTAACTTGTTGCTATTTTTATCAAAAAGGAACTAACACTAGACTTTAACGTAGTACGGCACCATATATATTTATATATATATATATATAAACACAAGTGCAGGAGCGAATAGTGAAATTAAATTTCTCTACTCGCTCCCGCACAAAAAGTGCACGATACCCGAGGATGCCGGTCAATCAAAAGCGAAAATCTTCGAAACACTTCGCTTGGAATGAGATATATCTTTTAGCCTCTTGTTCTTTAGGCCGCACAAATTCCCAACAAGACATTTTCTATCAAAATTAGAGCGGCTCTCCTTCATCGAAGCTTGAGATCTTTCGATTAATATACAGATTAATTGTACTCCCTTCGCTCTAAAATGGAAAGAGAGATTATAAAAGCTCCATAGTTTCTGTCTTAAGTTATCTGCACCTGTTCGTGGATTAATGATCGTTTAACGTAATTTAAATGATATTAGAATAGAGCTAGATTGAACGAGAGTTACGATCTTGGTGCTGACTGATTAAAAAATGATTTCTGAGTTGGAGGTGGTGTGTTGAAAACTGGCGGAACTGGCATCGGTACGGGCATTGGTACGGACATTGTTATTGGTACGGGCATCGGAACAGGCGCTGGCACTGGTGTCGGTACTCCTAGTGTAAAATTGGAAGTAGAGGCGGTCGTCATGATCTGCGGCACATACTGAGGTGGATATGGATTAGATCCAGGTGGTGCTTGTGGAATTAAAAACTGTTGCGGTTGTGTCGTGGATAATTGATTCGTCTCTACGGAATGAACTGGCGTCAATCCTAATGTTTGTGGTGGAGCAAAGTTTTGATACTGAATTGACGGAGGCTTGGTTTGAAATTGAGAATAGTGAATGGACGCCGAGCCTGGTGGTGGGATGTAAGGTTGAGGAGGTAATTGCTGAAGTGGGTAGGTCGTGGGAATGGTAGTTGCGGTTGGGTAAGGTTGATTTGGTGGAGGAGGTGGAGGCTGTTCCTTTCGCGCCTTCAATATCGCTTCAGCATTCAAACCTGAAAATGAATTTGGTATTTAGTATTTGGACTTAAAATTTTTTATGATTTATGGTAAAAACAAATTAATTAAATTCAGAAGAGATAAAATATTGTAAGTACCTTGCTTCCGTGCTCTTTCTTCTTCATCATCACTGAGGAAGAGTCCGAATTCTCGTTTTAGCCGCTCAGTAAGATTCTCTCGTTGACGTTCGACTAAAGTGGGCGCTGCGGACCAACCAATTTTTCCCTCTTCGGCACCTGTCAATTCACTTTATTTTTAATAGCCTAATTCAAATCAACTATAATACTTATACTCTAGATAGTGAAAAATTGTTTTAGGGCTCATAGGGTTTAACAAAAACTTTTCCTGGTACATTTTGATTACTTTACGAAAGAATAAATATTACTTATATAAAATGGGGAATTATGCCCAAAAAGTATTAAAATTAGACATTTTTTTTACTTTATACTCCATAATATTAATATTAAAAGTATCTGGAAGAAATACAATTCACAGAAGTATATAAGTAACGCACCTTTTTTCTCGTCTTCGGGATTTGTAAAGAGTGGCAGTGTAGATAAACTTGGTACATCAAGAGAAACTTTCGGACCTTCATCATCAGAACTTAGGGAGGAAGTTCCACTACTAGCACTATCAGATCTCCCTCTGCCGGTTCCTTTATCCGAAGACGGATCGTTTGATGATTCAGGTTCCGGTGGAGTTCCAGTTGATTGCTGTTTTCTTTTTCGGTACTCTGATATTGACAACTGTAACGAAATTTTGGTATTAGAAATTTTCTACAAAAACCAGTTTTGTTAAGGTATCAACTTCAGATCTCCCATGAAAATTGTTCAATTTTTATTCTAAAGATTGAGATTTTATCAAAATAATCTAAACGTTTAGAAGAAGTTTAATTTCTACTCAACATTTGCGTAATTCGAAAATATTCAATAACAACGTATTTTGCACATTTATTTATAATTTTAAACTGCAGAATTTAAAATATTAATCTTTCATTTTTCTAAATTTTAGCTGGGAGCTTTCTATAATACTTAAAACAAAATTACATAAATTCATGCTCGGGCACACAGTTAATTAATTATAACTTAATTTAGACGAAAAGAGCTCGGTCAATATAATGAAATAAAAGAGTAGTAATAAAGAAAGGTGTATAAGCTTGCAATTGAGAGTGTCCATTTGATTTCGCTTTGCTAGAAAATAACTTTGAGTACATGCAATTCAACAGTTTAATAAAATATTCATAAACGTGCAGTGTCTACAAATTATAAAGAACTTTCAGAAAGTACAATAAATGAGAAACCTCAAGAAGTTACTCGAAAGTCAAGTGACGAGCACTCAGCCTCATAAAAAAACCACTACAATAATCCTACCATTCTAACCTTGCGCTTGATAGGAGTCTCCATTTTTGGGGTAGGTGTGTCTTTAGGCACGCAAGTCCTCGGATCTTTCAACCTAATTACATCCTTTGGAGGAGGTGCGATTTTTATAGGTGGTGTTTCATCTGGAATATCTTGACTATTTTTAGTTGGCGAATTTGTAATTCTTGGACTCTCTATTTTTTCTTCTTCTTTCAATTCTTCTTTTAATTCTTTTTTATATTCCTCCTTTAAATCTACGTTTATTTCTTCAGTTAAATCTACATTTACTTCTTTTAGTTCTTCCTTTAAATCTTCCTTAACTTCTTGTCTTAATTCTTCCTTTAATTCTACCATCTCCTGATCATCATCTTCCGGTTTCTCTTGATTAATATTCAAAATAGGAGAAGATAATTGTCGAGAAGACGTTTCATCTTCCACCATCTCCTCAGGTTCGTCGTCAATTTTTGCTTCTAAAAGTTCCCTCAACGCTGTGGACAAAATTGACTTTTCTTCCTCGTTGTTTACTAATTCACCGTCCATTTCGATTGACGATTCAATAATAGCAGCTTCGATGTCTAATTGAGATTTGGGTGGCGGTCCTGGATCCGGCTTTTTACGAATTCTTTCACTTAAAGGTGGAATAGAGAGAAAGACTTTTGGAGGTTCAACTTCTACATTTGAGGAACTGGATTCTATCAATGACTCTTCTGAGGGAGGTTCAGGGTTGTCTGGACTTTTTACTGATTCTATAATCTCGTCGTGAAAACTAGAGGTGTCACACTTCATTTCAAGTTCCTGAAAGGTAAATTTAAATTTGGAAAATTATTTCAGACCTTATAGTCATTTAAACTTTTTAAATTAAAAATAATATTTAAACGAAAAAGGGGACTTACTTTGAAAGCTCTTTCTTCGATTGACTCCTCTACGTTATCCTCCATTTCTTTATCATCGGAATCAGAATCTTCTTTGGAACTATCCATGAGGCCTTCAAGTCCATCCATACTCTTGTCTCTTTCAGTGCACGTATTCATTTTTTCTTTATAATCATCTCCATCGTCCCCAGTGATTTTTTTCATCTGCGCTTCGACGTCAAATTCGTCAAAATCGGAATCCCCATCTGATTTGTTATCCATTCTTTCATTCTCACACTTAGAATCCTCAATCAATTTCTGATTCAAGGTGCCACTCAATTCGAGTGTCACTCCAACAGTACGTGGTTTCAAAATTGTTTCGGATTTCATAACCGCGAGAGGGGAACTAATTTCCTCCATTTCGGTATCCTGATCATTCTCATTTACAATCTTAAGATCTACTTTATCAACATTTTCTGACCTAGATAGATTTAATGGGCTGGATACATTCTCCGGTCTGGATAAATTTTCAGACCTGAAAAAATTGTCTAGCCTGGATAAATTTGCATGCCTGGAAACCTCAAGTGTCAAGTCTTCATCTTTTTTGAGATCTTGAACTTCGTTTTTCATTTCAAAAGATTCGGTTTTGTAGACGCTTGTTTCCATTGGCTCTGTTTCTGACTTGAAATTTAATTCGTTCTCCACTTTTTCAGGTTTGACGAAATCTTCCAAGGGCTCTAGAGAAGTGTCCCTTTTTACGGGGGTAAGTTCTGCTTTCGTAAAGGAAACTAATTCGAATTTGAGTTTAGCTTCGAGTTCGGTTTCAGTTTTTAGCAGTGGCATTGGAGACATAACGTTTTCAATTTTGTGTTTAGATTCCGCTTCGTAAGAATCGACATGCTGGGAAGTTAGATAGTCTTTTGAAGGATCGGAATCGTAATATTGTGGTATTCTTGATTCTTCGACAGTGGGTGAATTCATGTGGTCGACGAAATCCTCCTGAAATATAAAAATTAATCACTGAGTTCGATTTTTACTGCATTGTTTGTCAGGAATTGAACACGTATTACTTCCAAATAAAAAAAATTAATACAGGTATATAAAATTATAATTTAAAAAATCACTATGGAAAAAGATAACTTCGTTAGAGAAAACAATGTACACACTATTTAAGTGCTATTTACTTTGACAGTGAATAAACAATGTTTATCTAATGAGATAAGAGCGTAGACTTACTTAAAGCATCCATAACATTGTCAAAGGAAAAAAAGTGCTTTTCAAAATATTATAAGTATTATTCATTACAGTGGCTTGTTTGAAATAATTTTTTTTTTACTTTAAATAGAAATTTTGCAGACAATAGTTGCTTCAATTTTTATTAATCAAAAAGATTAATTTTTGTTTAAAGAAGATTATTATTTTACAAAGTATGTAAATGAATTTAGTAGACTTTTAACGTTTTTTTTTAATTTGTGGACAACAAAACGATAACTAAGAACAAGTATGTCCTATTAATTTCTTATAAATTGTAACTTATGTAAACATTATTCTCACACTTTTTGATCATCTAAAAAGATCTTCCAAATTCATAAAATAAAAAATCTCGAATTTAAATAAAAGACTGAAAATATTAACACAATTTTACTTTTTTCTTGTTGAAATTCTTGTTTTGGCGGATGTAACTTTTCAGTCCTTTTTGTGATTTGATCCAATTAGGTTTCAATCCACCATCCTTTGAGATAAATAAAAAGTTTTTTGTTCATTAATTCAATTTAATTTATCACGAAAAAAATTCCTATATTAATTCTTCTTAATAAAGTTACGTAAAGCAAAAAAAATAAAAGACTTTCATTTTTTATGTGAAATAGAAACGAAAGGTAAATACTTATTTATATATTTATAAAAAAAACTAATGAAATGAGAAAAAACTTTTCCCGTTTTTTAGAAAATAATATTATAATATCTGTGTATGCGCCGACCGTAGCGTTATCATTACATGATAATCAGAGAATGTCGAGTGACTTCCTAGAATAAGTAAATCCATTTGAAAAAACTCACCTCATGACAAATGGGTCTGCCAGTAGGCAAAGCTTCCGGTATCAGCAACGTCGGTGTCGTTGGCGGAGTGTAATTATCTGACGATAAACTTTCTCTTGCAATCCGCCTCTTCTTCAGGGGTGGTACCATCTCATTAGGAGGACTCTCAGGTCTGCTACTCGGTGAGTCGCACTCTTCCGAAATTGCCTGTCTCAACCACCTTTTCTTAGCAGATCCACTCGATGCAGGACAAGAATTCTGTTGACTCAACGAAGTCACAGACTGTCTCCTCTGTGGTGGAGAATCACAAATCCCTGACACGGAATTTGCGGCTTGCACTAAAGTCGCTAAACTCTTTGCCGCATAACTTTGCGACAAGAACTCCGAAGAGTGATCAGTCGGAGAAAGAAAATCAGAAGTCTTGTCATTCGAGTTCATCGAAACCGAAAGGGGGGTCGAGGGCAAATTAGTCATAACCGGAGACACCTGGGGAATATGCGATGGCACTGGATCCGGTGATTTATTGAGCCACTCGTTCATTAGAACTTTCTTTGTCTTAGGAAATTTAAAACCTGGAGCCAGTGGACCAACTGCGGCGGCCACCAGTAAACAAGCCGAAGACAAAGGTGTGGACGGTGTTGAACTTTGGGAACTACTACTGGCTCCGCTATCACAAGTCGGACTTTTAATAGGTGCCGGTTGATGTAAGTTCATCAAAGGTGGAGAACAAGGCCCCGGAATATTGGAATTTGCCAGGGCAAGTAAGACACCCGCAGCTGTTCCTTCATTTCCGTCCTTTGTTGGCGTATGCATTCTATTTGAATAGAGCATTTCCCTGTTCAAACAATTTTGACTTGTGAGTGGGGGTGACTGGATGGAATTGCTCTCATCTGCCGAAGAAAGATCGGAATCCGCTGAATTCAGCCTTGATCTTCGATTGCCCTGGGAATTAGAAGAACTGGTCGTTCTCGCTCGACCCTTTCTTCGTTTTCGTCTTAGTGGTTTTTCGTTATTAGGTTTGCTCTGTTTGGGAACTGAAACTGAAGCACTGTCATCGTTATCACTGTGGGTTCCTCCCGATTCTTTCCTTTGCGCGTTTCTCGCTTGAACCTCTTGTTTCCTCTGCTGTGCTTTCTCCATTCTTTCGAACGCCTTCATGATAGCTTCCATTTTACGCTCTTCTCGTGTCATTTTTTTCTTATCTTTCTTTTCCTTCTCTGTCGTTGTGGGAGTTGTAGTGGAAGACGGAATGGTCGAAACAATAGCAGACGAAATTTGAGGTTGCTGAACTTGCATCGACTCTTCTTTGGCTGCTTGTCGGGTCGTTGCACCGACGTTATTATTGCTGCTACTTGTTGATGCAATTCTTTTTGGAGGTACTGGTGCCGGCGCTGGAGGCGGTGGCGGCGGCGGCGGTGGAGCTGGCGCTGGTGCTGGAGGCGGTGGCTGGGTGACACTTGTACTCGAAATCACCGAGGGCGAATCGCTTTCTTCAGAGACAGTGTTTCTTCTTCCTCGTCTTCGCTTTTCTCTCCCACTTCTGAAAGATTTTAGAAGATAAAGAAAATTAATAATAGTTTATAAAACTGTTAAAAAAACATTTACGTTTGTCAGAGTACCCAGATAATTTCAATTGATTTTCAATATCTTCCTATTTGGCAGAAATAATATTACTTGTTTTTATGAAATATAAGCTGAGCAAAACAATTATAATAGAAAGATAAAAGAAAAAAGTATTTTTAAAAACTCACTCAGCATTGTCCACAATCGCTCCATTGCTGCTCTTTTTCGTGGTTGGGGGCAGCGCGTTAATCTGACACTCTTTGGGATTATTGCACGCGCAAACAAGAGGCATCAGCTGTGAGTTTGAGTTTGGTGAAAGCAGGAGATCATGTTGTTCATGTCGAATAGTAATCTCAGCGTTCTTCTCTATTGCAGTTGTCGTTACGATATATAAATGCAGGGTCCCTTTTTCTATACAATGTTTGACCTCTGCATTCGGTTTGCAACTGCGTCGAACAAATCTAGCATCATTTCCATAGGTTCTCGTATCCACGCAAACTTCCGTTCCATCCCTCGGTAGGCGATAGAAAAATACAAATGGGCCAGGTCTCTGAACATGCTGTCGACCTTGCGGATGGGGAGGTCTGTGTTGCGTGCTTAACATATATTTCCCTCGCAATTCCAGCACAGGGGTATTCGGTTGAAGGTACATTGTCGCCACGAGGAATTTTAAATTATTGCTGTGAACATTCAACCTGCATTTTCCATTGGCTACAAGATTTATATTACTCTGCTTAAGATCGTTATGTGCGCCATTGATTTTAATGTTGGAAATCCTGGCCCTAAGTTCAGGACTGTAGTGATTAGTGACAGCTTCTTCGTATCTTTCAATCCACTGCCTCAAGGGAGCCATATTCGACCCCCAAGAATCCGGAGCTTCTTCCTCCTTATCCTCGATACTTATCCTCCTTTTCGTTTTCCTTTTTCCAGGAAGTCGCTTTACAGTCTCCTTTTTATTACGAACGGTGCTAGGTTGTCGAGGAAGTGTTTCCCGCCTCTGCCTTTTTACACTGTTGTTATTGTTATTGTTGTTTAGCCTTCTGACTTTTGGAGGATCGGATTTCCTTCGAGGAACTTGTTGTTGAGGAAGCGGTCTCTTCTTTGGATTTGGAGTAGCACCGACATCTGTGTCAACCGAGGTAGTCGAAGAAGAGTCCGAGGGTGTGTCGGAATTCAAAAGTTCCTCGCGTTTCCGCATTTGAAGTGCTCGTGCTCTTTGTCTGTCGACCCGGCGAGGTCGACAAATTTCGCAGAGGTACTCGTCGGGAATGTTAGAACGATCTATTCCCATACAGTCCACATGCTGCCAGACTAAGCAACGGTCACAGCAAATCATGTATCCGTCGTCATGCTCGAAATCACTTAAAAAATAGATATTATATTAATTAAAGGAAGAATAAGTGAGATGCGTCATCTGTGTTTTGTAGAACGGCTCCACTGATTTGGGAGACCTATTACCCCAAACTAGTTGAAATGTTTGCTCGACCGTTTGAGATAAACAAGTTTAAGGTAACTAGTACTCCGAATCTGAAGAAACCGCTACAAAACTACGAAACTGAAAACACAACCAAACTGAGTTAATTACCAAATACATCTGGTAATGCTGTCTTCGTCATCGCCTTCTCCTTCAGGTGCCGTTTCCGTTTCCTCGCCTTCAGGTTCTGCTTCGCGTCCACCATCACTGCTGATGGCACTCGCGGCATCATCTTCGACATTAGTACTTGGAAGAGCTAAAAATGGATTTAAAAATTAATATTGTATAAGAGAATATGAAAATGGAAAAGGTAGAATTTTTATTTTTTTTTTGTAAATACCTGGTCCGTAGTTGAAAGTATTTTGAGTAACTACTGTGGAACTGCTGGCCCCGTTAACAGGTTGTTGTTTTTGATGTGGAGGAGGCGATTGTGGCGGTGGAGTTCTTGGTGGTGGAGCACCATAGTTGTGATCTTGAAGAACAAACTGCAGACACTAGGAGTTAAAAGTCATATTGTGAATAAAGTTGTTTTTAAAAATTAATTTAGAAACTAATCTAAAATGAGAAATACCTCGTAAGGTAGCGGCATCCTTCTATTAGGAGATGAAGATCGTTTTTGCTTATCTTCTTCCTTTGATATGACGGATTCACCATCAACTCTGCAAGAGAAAAATATTTGAAATTAAATTCTATTATAAATTACTAGTTGAGATAATCCCATTAAATCAACTCACTTCATTTCAACATCCTTCCGAGGTTCTCCAGCATTAACAGGCATCAAAGTCTTAACTTGTCCAGCCTGTTGCCTTCCCTGCTGAGGAAACTGATTCATCGTGATAACCTGCTTCTGTTGCATCGGTTGTTGCTGAACCTTGACAGGCTGACCCTTCTGAACTATCATACTAGGCCCCCCAGTTTGCTGAGGTAACAAGGTTTTAATACACGTCTTCTGAGTAACATTTGGGGCTGCACTCTGGTTCTTCAAAGGACTCATATTCGTATTCAAAGATGTCTTAATCGGTCCCTTCGGTGGATTATTCCTCTGCGATGGCTTCTGCGCCGGAATAGTCTTAATACAGCCTGGTTGCTTTTGAGTATTCGGTAAACAAATCACATTCTGAGATTGTTGAACAATCTTTACCTGAGCGTTTGCATTCCGATGAAATGGTTGCATTGGATTTTGTTGATTCGAAGCTTTCACAGTGTTCGTGATTTTTTGACTTGGCTTCGCATTCCCCTGAGGGTTTTGCGTCTGATTCTTGGGTGTTCCCATCCTGAGAACCATTTGCTGATGTTGCTGCTGTTGTTGGCTCTTAGAATTCAAATTTCCAGGTGGCTTCTGGTTATTTGGTACTGGTGTTATAGTAGCCCCTTTCTGTTGCACATTCGGTATGCTCTGGTTTTTCTGAACTTGATGAGGTATCTGTTGTTTCTGCATCATCATTTGCTGGTGCTGTAAATGCTGATTTTGAACCTGCTGTTGACCCTGTTGATGTTGTATTTGCTGTTGCTGTAACTGCTGCTGATGCATCTGTTGTTGATGCATCTGTTGCTGATGATGTATCTGTTGTTGATGAATTTGTTGCTGTTGATGCAGTTGTTGTTGTTGCTGCTGATAAAGATTCGAATTGAGCAACTGTTGCTGAAGGTGCGAGGTCTGCACGTTCCCTTGAGGCTGTGCAACTCCACTCTTTGCTATAGTTAAAACATTCGAGTTTTGCTGCATTTTCGCTATATTTGGTACACTATTACTTTTAGAAACCGCCGGCATGGTTTGTACTTTACTCGAATTTACACTCGCCAAAGTCTGGGACTTCTGTAATGTTCCTACAACAGGCCTTTGCTGTTGAGTTTGAGATTGCTGCTTTTGTATCTGCTGCAAAGGTTGTCCTTGTTGACCTGGCAATTGTTTCTGTACACCAGTTACAGAAACAGACTTCGAAGTACTATTCACAGTTTGTGATTGCCTCTGAACTGGCATCTTCGTAGGTACGCCCTTCTGCATAATTTGATGGGGCTGATTAGCTTGCTGGGTTTTGTGATTAGGATGGTTTACATTATTCAAACCCTGAGGCAAGGGCTTTTGATTATTAACAGTTTGCTGTACTTTTTGAGCGTTGGGAGCTTGTCCTTTCTGAATATTAGGACTCATCTGCTGTACTCGCTGCATATTTGCGTTGTTCATAACCTGGGAGATATGCGCATTCTGAGAAAGCGATTGAGATTTCGGGACAACCTGTATCTTTGAGACAGTGTTTCGCTGAGCGGGAGCTTGATTTACGTTGCTTACAATCTTAGGTTTATTTAAATTCTGTTGATTTGCATTCTGCTGATTGATATTCGGATTTATATTCTGATGTTGAATTACATTCTGACTCATACTTTGATTTATGTTCTGAGTTATATTCTGACTTTTAACTTGTAACCTCTGGACACTAGAAATCGTGGTACTAGCAAGTGTTTGAATTGGAGAGTTAACTACTGATTGAATGTTGACTTGCTGAAGTTTTAGATGTCCCGCGATTTGCGGATTAATAGTTGCTGACGTTTGCTTCGTAGTAGATACATCGGATGTAACTTGAACCTTAACTGGCTGTCCTAAATTCTGCGAATAAACGGGTGCTTGCACTTGAATTGGAGGATTTGAAAGAGAGCTTCCAGTGGAAGGTGGGGATTGCTTTACCTGGGAAGAAGTGTTCACCGCCGCCGACTGAATTGGATAGTTGCATGAAGCTTTCTGAGAAATAACCCTTGTCGACAAAACCTGAGTTGTATTCGTTTGAGAGCTGTTCTTCTGAACTTCTTTAGCAGTTTTATTCATTGGATGGGTAACGATGATGGGTTTTACAATCGCTGAAGTAGTTGGAGTGATAGAAACTACGGATGAATTAACAGTTTTCAAGTTCTGCAAATTTTGAGATTTCGTCCCAGCAACCACTGATTTTGGAAGAGATGCCTCAATTGTTAAGGGAGTGTCGATTTCAGAGGAAGCTAATAGGGGATTCTTATTTTCCACTTCTTCAGCGTTACCCACAGAACCTAGCTTCAATACGAAATTCATGGTGGCTTCTGCTTTTGATTCCAAGTGGTCGACTCCTTCTGATGTCGTTCCGTTGTTTTCAGTCGAGTCATTTTGCTCAACCGGGGCTGCAGGGGGAGGAGGGTCTGGGGATGATCTCTCCCCACCTCCACCTGATCCTCCCCCGGATAACTTAATCACTGATGGAGTCGACGTTTTGAAGGCCTTGCAGTTCCGCTAAATAAAATTTCTTGAAAGCAATTTAGCGATTTTCTCTAAGCAATGCTGTACACACGCCCTCCCTCGTTTCAATTATTATTTGAGGACTATATACCATAGGCTGAAACAAAAATATAAGTAAAAATTAAGCCCGGGTGATATTAGAAGCTTTATCGAAACTTTTCGTTTCTGGCAAATCTAACAAATTGAAATATTTCAAAAGGAAGTATCTCAACTTCTAATTGAAACAACTAATATTTGTCATTTGCCAGAGAGAAAAGCCGGAAGTACAAAAAAGGATTTGGACCAATTACGAGAAACTTTCTCAAAGACCATAAGATCTTTCCATCGACTCTTGCTTGTGCGTTACGTTCAAGAATCTAATTACCATAATACCATAATGGTCAATAAACACTATCTTTTAAAATGGAGACTATTTATTTTAATTCTACGCTTTATTTGAATCTGAAATGCTCCGTATTTCCTTTTATAAATCTAAGATTCCTTCTTTACCAGGTAATATAACAGAAAGGAGTATAATTATTCCACATCTCGAGAGATAATATTACTCATCTCAAATATTAAATTAGACCGAATCCAACTCAATTCAGAAATAAAATAATGAAATATTAGCCTTGAGAATAAGGAGCCCATAAAAAAGGAGAGACAGGCGATTAGGGTCACAGGCAAAAAAAAGAACCATCTTTTTTTTTCGAGATCGCGTGCGCATAACTTGATTTTGATCCCTTCGTGCACCAACGGAAATCAGCAGCCTTGAGATAAATTTAGCGATTAGGCTAGAAAACATCTTTAGTTTAAGAATTCTTAGAACCATCTTAAAACATTTTATCACTTAGGACTTTTTTTGAATTCTTAAAACAATGATAATTTTGAATCAAAATGATTAAATTTTTCTTATTTCTCAAGGTGTATATAGTTAGATCGTAGGCTTGAAGCAGAAATACTATCACGATAAATGCTGGTGAGTCCTCGTTTCTGCATAATGATTTCATTGTGTTGTCAACCGTGTCTGTTTTAAAGTCGAGAATCCTCTTTCCATTTCCACTCGCATTAAACGACAAACAAGAAGGTCGCATTGCATTGGCGCCCATTCTCAGATTAAATTCCTCATGAATTGGCTGAAAACTAAAACTATCGAATCTGAATTCATGTTTTCACACTCCAATTACAGAAATAGAATTTTAAGAACTAAAGTTCATTGACTCTATTCTTGTTTTGTTATGTCATTTCAAAGACAATAAAATAAACTAGAAAATAGTTTTAATCATTCCTATCATCCTGAAAACCTCTATTTTTATTTTAAAAGGAGAGTTGATAAAAAAAATTTACCGACAGTCCAATAAATCAATTAACGAGTTACAGGGAATATGTTTAGATGCTAAGCAATACGAGCTCACATGACATTCATAATTAGAACGACCTTCCGCTGATTATTAATTGTCGTATTGCCGCAATGATTTCCACGGCCTGCAAGTTTTATGCAATCAATTTATTGGGAAGGAAAACTTTTTAAGTAATTGTCTCTTTCAACCAATTAATAAAATATTATTTTGAATCCAAGAAAAATTGAAGTATCTTGTCTGAAAAGATGAAACGACAGACGACAAACAGTGACACAGTATCTGTCTCCAAATGGCTATTTTCAATTAATATAACGGACACGCAACAAAGCATCCGAATACCTTGGCAATGATTCCACCAGCAGGTTGCATATCTACTGGTTTGTCAGTTAACCCAGGTTATGATTTCGTTGTTTGCAAGCACATTTAAATTTAACCCAAGCTCTCTTTTATTTTCCTTGCCGAATAAGTGAATCACTGCATTATTATTTCATCTCCACTTGGCCAATTACATAAAACTATGTATACAAAATATTCAAAACGTGTTCTTGACATTGACCTCCAAGTTACAAATTTCTTTAATATTTTTGTTTTCTTACTTCGGCACCAGTTTTAAGTACTCGAATGCCAGCGGGTGTTAAAAGATCACGAGTACCGGAAGCGAATATAAATGATGTTAAATGTAACAGCGGGCAGTGTTGCCACATTGAAAAAGTGATAACAAAATTGTCACGTAACAAATAAGTTGTTAGATAAGAATTGAGAAACATATTGTATCTGACAATGATACAGAACTACAGATAAATATAAACTAATTCTACTCTTTCAATCTGTATTTTCTATCAATGTTTTGTTGAATTAGTTAAACTCTCGCTAGTTCAGAATTGGAGAATTAAATTTTTGATAGTGGAAAGACAAATTGATTGAATTATTTCAAAGGTGAGGATCGTGTTTGTAGCTCTTAGGCAAACTATATCAAATTCAAAGTAGTTAGAATCGTGTTTAACAATTACGCGTCTCTCTGGTGAACAAAACTAGCGAGTTAGTAGAATTAACGAGCTTCCGAGAGCGAATGAAGAGAGTTCGTGGCTAGAAGTCGTTGCGCCTTTAATGTTACTCTTTGGTTGATTCTGTTGGCAGCAATGGGATTTGCAGCGACCTACTTGGCGTACCTCGACCCTTACATTGATTCGTTGCAACCCAAAATTATTTTTGCACAGATTATCCTTCGAAGCTCTCTAAAACAAACTGCATACTCTGATTAATTCAATCTAAATTTAAGTATCTCGAAAACAATTCATTCCTGTTGTTCAAACCTTTTCTTGTGTACATCTACTATAAGTCTCCAACAAGTGGAACAAAATTAAATAGAAAAATGTTTCTTTTAATTCTTATAACTGATCAAATCATTTATCAAATTTGAATCTTCCAGAGTTCAAATAGAGCCAAAACCTAATTATCGAAATACAAGCATCCAAATTTGAAGATAGAAACTTGAATCCTTGGATTTTAGGACCTGAAATTAAGCTATTTGCAAACTCCTCTTTATTGTGAACTTGTTGTTGAAAATAAATTATCTGCAAGCAACCGGAATAGCCCGAGGTTGGAGAAATCAGTCGGTAACGCAGAAGAGGGTGTGAAAGACGTGAAAGATCAGAGTGATCGACATAAGTTGCCAGTATATAACTACGGATTAATGTCAGTACTCTCCAGTTACCATCGACCAGTCCTACTCCAAGACGAATTTAAAATTCATTCTCTCCCCCAAACATTCTCTACCTCTCTCTGACTCTTTCATTTTATTTCTCCTTTTGCCTCTCTCTCTGAGTCTCTGTGTCTGTGAAGCATAGGAAATCCATGCAGTATTGCAGACCATATAGTCGTATACAAAGGCCTGATTGCCGGACCCCCGGTGAAATATGCCAGCCGCCAATAACCGGTATCACTACCCTCTCTTCACTTTTCTACTGTCTCTTCGGGGAAAAGGTTGAAGGGTGGGAGTGAGAGTGTGGATGTAAAATTGTAGATGTAGAATTGTACATATAGCCTTGTCGAGAAAGGAATCAGAATTAGGGGTAAAGGGAAAAAGAGATAAGTGATGAGAAAAAAAGAATAAAAACGAAACTGGTCCTTAGGACAGAAGTCCCTATTAGAAGTGCCCCAACTTGAAAGACTCGTTGTCCAGGAGACCCTAAAATTAAAATCATCTCTTTTTTCCTACTCATACCTCCTCCACGATTCCGAATCAAAATCCCTAATCTGTACTCTCGATTATAAAGTTGGATCATAAAGAGGGTCCAAATCTAATGTAAGAATTGAAGAATCCTAGACAGGGATTCAAATCAGTCAAGGAAATCTTTAATTAAATATAAAAGTGTCCGCTTTACCCCATATTGAACGGCGAGTTAAAAAATTGAGAGAAGGAAGCTAAGTAATCGAAACGAAGCGAAAGTTTAAAGCTGCCCTTCGCACTCTCAGCGTTCCCTAACTGCTGACAGTTTTGCAATTCCCTTTTTGTACTTTCGCGACGGTCGATACGTTACGCTACGGCCGCTATATGTTTCACAAATTCCAACAAGATGGCCGCGTTTTCGCAGACAATATCCTCCTACAAAACCTAGCATCTATGGAATTTCTATTTCTAGACGAGAAGGGTAAATAATTTATCCATCTGGTTAATACAATAAATGCAGCTTATAAATAAGGACAATTATTTCCAAATAAATAGAAAACTTTTGAAAGCAATCAGAGAGGAATGGAACCAAGAATCCATCAAAGATGAAAGTCTGCACCCAACAAAACATTAAGCACTGTTCTCCTTTCTCAATGAATCCTATTCTCAGTTTAGACAATTCTCTCAGAAAAGATCTGCTGCAGCAAAAACTTGGTTGAACTCCGTATTTCTTTGGAACAGAAACTTTGCAGATCTACGTGAAACGATGAAGTTGTCTGGCACAAGTTAATGAATCTGCCGAACGTGAGAGGTCAGTGATAGAAGCCCAAGAATCTGAAAGATATTTGGATATTAGATTAAGATAATAGATCTAGACATTAACTTTCAAAAGTTTCAGTGGACTCTAAACTTAAATCGCATATTGTTAAGAAAATATAAAAATAGCCAAATTAATTCTGCTTCTTCACCAGTAAGTATTTAAAAATCTCCTGGACCTTTGCCAAATTATGTAGACGCTATCGAAAATCTTAACAAATCATTAGACCAAAATACAACATTGAGAATGCTGAGGCTGAATTTGATTTTTTTTCGACATCAAATTATTACAAAGAAACATTCTAACAATCTATTTCATTGCAGGATTCATTTAAAAAGAAAAATGAAGGAGTTACCCTAGGTCTGGAATCTAGGATAATGAAAGTTCAATTGAAGACTTTCTCTCTAGTATCTGCTAGAATTGAGCATGAGTTGTTGGAGATTCGAGTCGACATAATCGGCTTTTCGACTCCTGGAGTGTTGAGGATGGCGGTATCACATAACCCGGCCGGTTGGGTCGCGGGGGAGGAGGAATGCTGTGATGAAGAAAGGAAGGGGAGACGAAGGAGCCCCCATTGTACGACCGCCATTACCTCCAAGGTTACCACAGGCATCGTGGCTTGAAACTCTGCGCAGCGCGTGCGCGAAATCTACTAACTGACTACCACAGGACTTCTCCACTGGTGAACTGGTCACTGGACCACATTTTCTTGCACATTGAGAACAACTGGGATGCTGAAACTCCTGCATGCAGACTACGGGGCTGCTTATGAACATGGCTGAGAGTCATCGCACGACCGATCCGGGTTCTTGGTCACATTGTCCACATTAACAGCAATACCGATAAAGCCCTTGATAATTAGAGCAATGACACTTTAATCTGAGAATTGTTCTCACCTGTAACATAAAAACATTTCAATATTTTTACTATCAAGTCAACCGAATTGAACAATTTTAAATTTGCATCTTCAATTTAAATTGATAAAATTCACTTTCTAAACTCTACTATACAATATTCGAAAATTGATATGTGCAAGTTCTGTCAAAACTAATTTAGAATTAGAACTCAAATATTGAAGATAAGTTACAGTTTTCTGCATGTAAATGCAAACAGAATGGTCTACAGATACCTGGGCCAATGCGTCATTAAACTAAGCGAGGTCACGAGACGCGTATAAATATATGAGTTTCATTCTCATTAACATATCGACGCAGCGAGTGACCTATCAGTGGATCTACGACTTTTCTAAAGAAACAGGGCACGATTTTCCTTTTTCCACATAATTATACAATTATTTTCTCAGTGAATGGAAACTGTTTTCTAAAAATTATGTAATTTAAGGGCACGTAATACTTTACGATAAGAGTGATTTAACTTTTCCAACTTTAAGTTTGTAATAATAAATATTTTTCACTAAAACTAGGTCAATCACCTTCGTCTGTACGAGACTGGTGGCCTAGTTTTAGAAAAAAATATTTATTATTGCGAGCATAAGGTTGGCGAAATTAAATTTAATCTTATGGTAATTATCACATCCATCGAACAATTACTCGTATTAAAAATGTAAACTCGTTACATACTTCGATTAGAAACTTCAACTGCACACATTCTCGAGACACGTGGAAAATTATCATTGTTGGATATTCGCAATAATAAAAGGTTTACGATAAGCAACTAAAAAACCAGAAAAATGTTATATAATATGAATGTCTCGACTTCTTTATCGTCCGACGTATAATATTCTACTTTCAGAACTAAAACAAAAATTCAAATAGATATTGATTTGGAAAATATTTCAAAGAAAAATATGTATACATATATCTGAGACAATAAAAGACTTAAATAAAATGTGATTCCTTATTACAGGATTCAACATCAATGTTAGAAACATGCAATGAATAATTTAATCGCTGTGGATATGAATTTAGTTCTTATTTCTATTTTGTAATGTATTTTTTTTTGCATTTAATGGTTTAAACTTTAAGTAGATAATA
The DNA here is from genome assembly GCA_900474275.1 of Synergus japonicus. Taxonomy (NCBI): domain Eukaryota; kingdom Metazoa; phylum Arthropoda; class Insecta; order Hymenoptera; family Cynipidae; genus Synergus; species Synergus japonicus. Next base: position 6,593 of record UCOH01011642.1, on the reverse strand, counting down.
ATCAATAACCAGTTTTACGTCGAAGCACCAATTACTAGTTCGACACTATTTTCCAAACATGGAGCTCATAAAAGTTGAAGACAACAAGGCTAAATATACATTATACGTTAGCTTATGTTTGAATTGTTTGAATAATTATTTCCCGACTAGACGCGGGTATTTTTTGTAAAATTGAAAGAATATTTAAATTTTCAACTGAAAATCTGATCAAAGTGCCTTTTATCGATTTGACTCTATAGTAAAGGAAATATTATAAAAGTTGCAAAGAAGAAAGTAAATAGCACGTTTCAAGTAACCCGCGGGTCATTCAATTAATTTTTTTGCGGCCTCGCCGATTCTTTGCTTCTGTCTGCCTTTTATCGTCTCGAGGCTGATACTTCATCGTTTTACCAGAGATCGTCTATAATGCACTAATGTGAATCAAAAAGCATTTTAGTTAATCGAGACTGCAATTGCTGAATTCAAGAAAAATTCACACCAGAATTATCTTCTCAAAACGAATTCTTCTAAGAATATTTTAATTCAACTTGAAAAACTATAAAGTAAGAATAATATTTATATAGGAAAAATGAACTATTTTTCGAATTTAATAAAAAATACAAAAACTGCAGCGTGCACTTTTTTTAGTGGCTTTAAGGTTTCTCGAAGCCTCTTAGTAAAATATAAGTTTTAATTCATGCAAACTATCGACAGAGAGCTCACAGTTCTATTAAAAATCATTACGCAATGATTTTGCGACGTTTCTCCTTAATTGCTGATCGTGAAAGCTAGTGCACGAGTGAATGAACGATCGTGTCAATATGACTTAATCTTTTAACTCGTGAAAGATAAGAAATAATAAAAAAACTACAAGATAATGCAGCCTATTTAAATTCTAGGTGTTGCATAAGGAATAGAGAGAAATATGATATTATGTTTAAAAAATCGATCTTTATGTTTGTGGTTTCCAGATACTTTTCCATATTTCAAATTTTCTTAAAACTGACGAGATAATATAGGTGGGAAGAAGAAAGATAATGAATGTACACTGAGAAAAATGTCTGGTACGGACAACAAAACTTTTGGTTGCTGTAGAAACAACAAAAATTGTTTGGTTGTGCCAACCAAACAATTTTTGTTGTCCGTACCAAACATTTTTCTCAGTGTATTAAATTCTTGTCGCAATTTTGAATCCATGGAAATTACATATGTAGTAAGAATTTCGCCTAGCGAAAAGATACTTTATCAAGACTATCTATACGCTACCATGCTATCATCATGCTACCCTCTAACGATATTGTTTTGCTCAAATAATGGTCTATTCGCCACCTTATAAAAAACGACCCCCTACTCCTATTTCTACCCTCTTTCCCCAAACCATCTATCAATAGAAATTGTGTGCGCATACTCATCCACGGACGCGTTTTCGTCGGGTTACGCATCATGTATTTTGATGTCAGAGGTGCGCGAATATTCGCAATCGATCGATATGAGGTATTCATGGACGCGTCTTGCGATGATTGTCTTTCTCCATCATGGAAATAATATTAGGATCGAAATCAATATGAATTTATCTTGATTCTTTAGCGGCAATCATGATAATCATATAAAAAATCCATGTACGTGGATAATAACAAAACATCATCTCTGTTGGAAAATACAAAAACTCTTTGCAAAAACTTCATTTGCATAAAATCATCTTTCAATGATAAGTAGAATAAAAATTTCAAAATTATCTTCATTGTCAAATATCACTCAAATCCAATTCTAGTTTCTAAGAAAAATTTCTACTATGCTCTCTTAAGGGCATATGATACTTTACTATAAGAGCAAATTAGTTATACCAATTATACATTCATAATAATAAATATTTTTAGTAAATAAGAGTCAATAAACCTTCGCCTCATATAGATGAAGGTTTATTGACTCTTTTTAGCTAAAAATATTTATTATTATGAATGTATAATTGGTATAATTAATTTGCTTTTATGGTAAAGTATTACATGCCCTTAATCTGAATCAGCGATAAGTATTCGCTGATTGGAATTAGTGGTATACTTATTTCTGATTCAGATTAAGAGAGTGATGAATTTCTTATTCAAACTGAAGACCAGTTGCATTTAATATTTGAAGGATCGGGGAAACCTCTGAATATTTTATGGTAAATTAACTTGGTAGCTCTTTGTATCCGAAAATATATCCGTTGACTGTCCGTATATAATAGTGCATACAGCTCAGGGTCGTGAGAGAACTTCCCTTGCGGTCGATACGATTCACCTCACAACTGGTGAACACCACCCACTTTCGTAACCGCAACCACCCTGCGAATCACAGACAATATCCTTTTTCCAAATTCGGCTGTTTTCTGAATTCAATTCTCTCTCAACTTTTCGAAAAAACCCAAATCAATCTACCCAGAGAAAAATGATTCAATTCTCTAGGCAAGAAATTTTGGTCCACCTGAAAAAGAAGAATTGCAAAAGATGAAGAGTCAATTTTGGAAGACTTAAAATTAAATCAGTCGAACTGTGAAACCATAAAACTTCGTATTTCGAATAAAATCGTAATACTTTTAAAATATATTGAAGAATACGAATCAGAGTTGAAATATGTAGTAGAGTTAGAATACAAATTCAAATTTTTTTCGAAAATGATAGGAAATAAAATAAACCTTGTGAAATTCAGACTTCAGTCACGTTTTTGCGACAGCTTGCAAAAAGGTAGAAGGGACAGATCAATACAATCATTGGTTGGGGTAGGTTAGAAACACCCACAGGGCACTGCGCAATGTTAGGTCGTTCCTGCCTACGTATTTTGTGACGCAAAGGGTTGAATGGAAGTGGAAGGGAGGATCCAACTGTTTCCCACTTTCCCAGGTGGAAATCGTGTTTTATTGAACGGATAAGGAACTATCAGTATCTAATTATACAATATCTCAGGCTAGATATAATACCATTCATAGTCCATTCATGATTAAAGCTTCATCAGCTACATATTTGTAAGTTCAGCAATAATTTTCGGATTATATTGCATTTCCAGATAGAAATATTTATTTTGTGATTGCCAAGTCTTCATCTCCTAAGAATTTTTGCAAACCATGCAATTTTGAAAATATATTTAGAAATATGTTTAGAAATCAATTTAGAAACTAAAATGATTAGATTTTTTTTGTGGAAAAACGAAAATGCATCGAATAAACTCAAATGATAGAGTAGAAGGTGGATTTTCTTTAGTGTTGACCTGTAAGCAACAAAATACGAAGAAGCTGCTGTAAGGTCGATGTACCAAGAACCGTGTACCACCTAATGTGCAACAAACGTTGCCAACTGAACGAAGAGAAGGGAAGCTGATGTACCACACAAGGTGTCTTAACTGTCTATACTTCCGGTATTTCCGTCTATTCAGAACGAATAAGACTTTTATCGAGTTAATCCAACTATGGCAAGCGATTTTTATTAGATTTTCACCGAATCTAAGAGCCTAATAAAAATTATTGTAGCAAATCTGGCTTTAGATTTGTAAATACGATTTGAAAAAGATATTTTTACATTTTATAATGTTTATTCTTTCTACGACACATATTGAAATAAGCGATAAAAATAATCACCTTTTATTTTATTGTTTCAGGTTTTAAAAGACAGAGACAGAAGTTGGTGTAGACAAATGATAAGCAGTGCATACTTGCAAATAGAGAAATATTAGGAAGAAGTTTCTTTTAAATATTAATTTCTTTCTAAATAACTAAAATTAGTTTATTTCCAGTGAAATAGTAATTGAATCCATAAAACCCAAGTAAAGAAGGAAATATTTATAATTCAATGAACGTATTGATTCTTCCTGAGGAAGGATGAAATTAAGAATCGTATAATTATTATTATAATTGGTAATCGGTTTTCTATCGTTCGAAAGTTATAAGTTTTCGTTGAGATTAACTGACAATGTAGAATGGCGAAGTGCCAAGTTAATTTATAACAGAAAATGGAACGTTTCCAATGATCTTTGAAGAATATTATAAACGAAAATTAGGGAGTCTAGAATTAAATTAGAGTAAAAGATGACCATTTCATTATTCGACAAACAAGATACTACAAAATTCAAAATTAGGAATTGACTCCCTCTCTTAAAACTTCAAAATTGAATTAAAAAGTTTAGTCTGGCAAATATAGACGAGAAAACAACTTTGCTGACAAACTATTAGGGCCAAAGTAATGAATCGAAGGTCCAAGACCTCTGCCGATAAATTGATAACGAATCAATTTGTGATTAGGCGGTAGAGTTGTACTTTTTCATTTGAAATCCTATATATTCTATCCATCAGTAAAAATCGATGAATTTGCGAGAACTGTGTAGAAAACCGAGAGAATGTTTTGGCGCAGGTTCCAGGTTGTTGAAACTCGAAGAGAGGAAGGAAAGCGAAGTGGAGACGTATGCAGGAATTTAGCATCAAAGTATGTAAAGAGGAGCACCAAGTGAGAGAGAAAGAGAGACAAAATACAGATGTAGAGAGAGAAAAAAAAAGAAAGAGATTGTTAAAAAGAGAGATGGATAACTAGCGAGATACTGGTAGGAGGCGAAGTGGGGAAAGGAACCGCGGTCACTGGTAAAGGGGCAAAGGGGGCAAAAAGGGGTTAAGGGGGAAATCACAAAATGGTCGTCGAATCGCGAAACGAGCGCCGCCTGGCTGAATTTTTATATTCCCGCCGAACCATAGTTCTCCTCTTCAAGATGTAGTCACTTTCCTGACGAGGTTAGAGGCCATAAATATCATCACCGGCCGGTTATTTCAGAAACAATCACAAATTATCTTAAAAGATAAAAAACATTTTAATAATCACATCAAAAATCAATCAAATAAACATATTTTCAACAAAACTAGGCCTAATTTTAAGGACAGATAGGTTGTTAGAAATTTCCTCTTCATTGACTTCATGTTGTAAATTATAATTAAATATATAATTACAACAGACTATTTGATACGATTATTTACTTTTTATGTTAAATAATTCAGCCTATCTTCAAGAATCTATTATATTTTCGAATGCAATAAAGCAATAAAGAAAATTAAAATGGTGGCAAATATACAATCACTGAACATCGTTACACGAGGTCCACGAGGTCATAAAATCATATAAACAATAATATCTATGATTATAAAATCTAATTTAGCAAGGTTCGATTCGATTACAGACATGACTTGAAGAGCCTAATTATTATTTATGAGAGCATTACTTTTCTTCCATGAACATGAACGACACTGGAAAACTGAAAAACAGCAAATTTCAACACGATTCTATTCCAGAAAATTCCCTCATTGAGCTGTCAATTAGAAAATTATCGGGAAAAGGAAATCAAGACTTTACTACTGAAAGTTTCTAATAAGAAATTAAAAGCTCGCAGAGAAATAGAGCTAAATTTCTACAAGAAACCAAGTAGAAATCTCTGGTTAGACGTGTGGAAACTTGAAAGTGTAACTTTTGTAGACTTGTGTATGTACGAAGTGGTTGACCTGCCCTCGCGTTTACCATTGCTGCCACCACTTTGAAATAAAATCAGAATAAAGCAATATTTACCGCAAATTTTCACAACAAAAGCATTTTCACTTTTCATAAACTCCAAAACGTTTAATTACGTCTTAAGTGCACTTTTTTCTCTTTCACTTAGAACTGACTTGGTTAGGTTCGATAGGTTCAATCAATTCTAGGAAAGTAACCTAACTTCTCCCTGCTGCTAAAAAGACCTAGAATGTTTCAATTTGGATCTACTGCTGTGTAAATTGAAAATATTATTGCAAATTAAGGACAGAAGATAGTTCGCACGTCACAAACTGCTCGTTTCGAAAAGCCGATCTAGCCATTGTAAGAAGCTTCAGAAAGTCGGGAAAACACTTTTTTGAGGTTAAGTCTCGGAAAAAGTATTAATCCTGATTTTTGAAGCATAAATGTGCGTTTTATAGCGTCCCTTACCTTAATATGACAGGAATACAGAGGCTCTCTTTAAACTTGGATGTAAACACAAGCATTTTTTTAACGAACTGGCACCAAGGCAGCTTAAATAAACTATTCGCAAACACTTATTACATCGCGAACCTCGTTATTGCACTTTCTTGTGTAGTTTTACGTTATTAAATACCGTAATAATAAGAAGAATACACGAGTACTCTGGAAAACATCCATCGAAAACTAAAGATGGCAGCCATTCTCTACAAAACAAAGGTTCACATCCACGGACTCCAAAGTAACAACGCCTCGAAACCGGAAGTTAAAAAAAATTACTCGCGTGGGAAATTCGAAATCATGAATTTCTATTCGTATCAAAATTTAACAAAAATTACTATTATATTAATTTCAATTTGAGATTATGTTTCATAGTTCCTGCACGTTTAACTACTAGAAATTTATTTTGATACTTTTCGATAAATTCTTCTTAGGATTAAGTTAAAATAAATTATAAAAGTTTTATCTAAGTGGCGCGAAATTTGAAATGATTTTTCGATCTCAGCGCTACCTAGTGAGGAAAGAGAACTTGAGTTGACTTGTTTAGTTTATATTGATTAAAAGTACATATATATGTATAAAGATGGATATATATATATATATACATATGTATATATATAT